>SZWC01024217.1:13171-26405 GCA_023375785.1 Penium margaritaceum
TTGCAGCTTTAATGGTGATGAACAACGTCGACCCTCCATTCATCGTCAACGCCGACCATACGGGCATCTCTCTTGTGCCCTCCGGTACGTTTCCCGCCTTTGCATTTGCGGTTTTGTTTTGCTTGCATGTCTTCCCCGTATCGGTTAATGACAGAAGTCTATGCATGACGTGCAGGTGACCGCACCTACGCACCCCTTGGAGCAAGGGAAGTGGCAATCGCAGCACTAGACGACAAACGGCAGATTACGGCCTTGGTGACTTCCACAATGGCTGGTGAAATGCTACCGCTACAACTCATCTACGCCGGCAAGACGGAGCGGTGCCACCCCGACAACGCGGATGCGCGCCGCACGAAGGATGACCACCATTTCAGCTTCAACCAAACCGCCAATCACTGGGCCAATGCGAAGACGACGCGGGAATGGATCACTAACGTGCTGCACCCGTGGTACAAGAGGGCTTGCGAAAGAGAGAAGAAGGTTGTGGGGCGGCAAAAGTTGATCCTTTTGCTTGACGCGTGGCGGCCGCACATGGCACCAGATTTTAAGGAGTTTTTGAAGGTGCACTACGGCTACGTGCGCTTGCTCTTCATTCCCGCGGGCTGCACCTCTAAGGCGCAGCCCGCAGACGTGGGACTTCAACGTCCCCTCAAAGCAGCCATAGAATCCCCGTACAACGAATGGCATGCCAAGGAAGTGCGTGCGAGCTTGAATGCGGGTAACAATGGCAAGATTGACCTCGGCCTAGGCAAGATGCGCAACTTAGGCATGACTTGGGTCTTAGGGTCATGGTTGAAGTTGAAGAACAACGCAGGCTTAGTCACGCATGCATGGGATGCATGCGGGTTCTCACGTTGTCTGGATCCCGCCTTCCGCGAAGGTGCGGCGGAAGAAGCTGTCGCCCCCGGCAGCGAGCTCTTCAACGAGCGCTTTGAGCCTGAGCCGGAAGATGTAGTCGTTCCTGTTTGATCATTGTGTTCGTAGCACTTGTTCTGCGATGATTTTTTTTTTTGGCTCATTGGCCGTGCACTTGTGTACCCCTCTCTCAAAATGACCAAGTCACCTGAACCCAGTTTGAGCACTACACATGAACTTTTAGTGGATTTATTTTCAGAATAGCCTGGACGAAATAGGAATACTTTTGGAATAATTTCACAAGGAACTCGCCCATACGAGGAATTTTTTTTTAAGTCACGGATGGGAGAACAAAAATAATTATTTGGAGCGAATATTCCAGTCAGTACGGTATGCTTGTGGTGGATGTGGTTGACTATTGGTTTCAGTCATACATGCTTTAAGAGGTAGTTGATTGGGTGATGCCGAGATGCTTATCCTTCAGGACCACACGACTGGTGTATTCCGGAGCGTTAGAAATCACCAACGGCACGCTGGCCGACCGGTCCGGTTTGATCTCGAGGTGGTGTCNACCTCGGCCTAGGCAAGATGCGCAACTTAGGCATGACTTGGGTCTTAGGGTCATGGTTGAAGTTGAAGAACAACGCAGGCTTAGTCACGCATGCATGGGATGCATGCGGGTTCTCACGTTGTCTGGATCCCGCCTTCCGCGAAGGTGCGGCGGAAGAAGCTGTCGCCCCCGGCAGCGAGCTCTTCAACGAGCGCTTTGAGCCTGAGCCGGAAGATGTAGTTGTGCCTGTTTGATCATTGTGTTCGTAGCACTTGTTCTGCGATGATTTTTTTTTTTGGCTCATTGGCCGTGCACTTGTGTACCCCTCTCTCAAAATGACCAAGTCACCTGAACCCAGTTTGAGCACTACACATGAACTTTTAGTGGATTTATTTTCAGAACAGCCTGGACGAAATAGGAATATTTTTGGAATAATTTCACAAGGAACTCGCCCATACGAGGAAATTTTTTTTAAGTCACGGATGGGAGAACAAAAATAATTATTTGGAGCGAATATGCCAGTCAGTACGGTATGCTTGTGGTGGATGTGGTCGACTATTGGTTTCAGTCATACATGCTTTAAGAGGTAGTTGATTGGGTGATGCCGAGATGCTTATCCTTCAGGACCACACGACTGGTGTATTCCGGAGCGTTAGAAATCACCAACGGCACGCTGGCCGACCGGTCCGGTTTGATCTCGAGGTGGTGTCCGGGCCCCACGTTGAGCATGTCGCGTGCGTGGCCCAGTCAACCCGCCACTATCACCTCGTTGTCCTGTTGACATACTCATTTCTTGTTTTGTTTTTAGTTAGTCTATGACTAAGTGTGGTTGCTCCATTCCATGGGGTGGTATGTGCACTCCCTCTCACGGTTGACTCTTATGTCACCCTAGCAACATCTACCACGTACACCTTGGACACAATTTGACAACGTTTGTTCATTTATCTTTTGTAGTTTGTCAGTGCGGATTAGTGTACAATAAAGCAACGAGGTGGTGTAAAAAATAACGGCCTAATTCCACGATACCCACTGTTTCGACCTCGGAATTTTGTCCTGGCCACTTCTCGCACATTAATGACACGCTACTCACTTTTCACAGACGATGCGTGCGGTACCCACTGTTTTCGCACTTTGTGGAAAAGATGTATGCCATACCCACTGTTGGGAAGAAATTCATGGTACACCGGTTTCCCGTGAATGTCTTTGTGAAACGTGGGTATCCGGTAAACTATGTTTTACATTTCACTGATTTCAGTCACAATTTCGACATCGCAGAAATTAAAGCTAATAGTTTCTAATATGCCTTTCCAGTGTCTTCATCACCAGGTCGACTACTAAGAAAAGAAATATATGTTGAACCGAGACCGTCATCCCTACTATAGTTCCCTGTTTGAACAGGGGGGCTCAACTTTNTTGTCCTGTTGACATACTCATTTCTTGTTTTGTTTTTAGTTAGTCTATGACTAAGTGTGGTTGCTCCATTCCATGGGGTGGTATGTGCACTCCCTCTCACGGTTGACTCTTATGTCACCCTAGCAACATCTACCACGTACACCTTGGACACAATTTGACAACGTTTGTTCATTTATCTTTTGTAGTTTGTCAGTGCGGATTAGTGTACAATAAAGCAACGAGGTGGTGTAAAAAATAACGGCCTAATTCCGCGATACCCACTGTTTCGACCTCCGAATTTTGTCCTGGCCACTTCTCGCACATTAATGACACGCTACTCACTTTTCACAGACGATGCGTGCGGTACCCACTGTTTTCGCACTTTGTGGAAAAGATGCATGCCATACCCACTGTTGGGAAGAAATTCATGGTACACCGGTTTCCCGTGAATGTCTTCGTGAAACGTGGGTATCCGGTAAACTATGTTTTACATTTCACTGATTTCAGTCAGAATTTCGACATCGCAGAAATTAAAGCTCCGGTAATATGCCTTTCCAGTGTCTTCATCACCAGGTCGACTACTAAGAAAAGAAATATATGTTGAACCGAGACCGTCATCCCTACTATAGTTCCCTGTTTGAACAGGGGGGCTCAACTTTGGAACGTGCGCCGAAAGCACGACGTGTCTCATATGCAAAAGCAGACGTCACATAGTTCCTTTGCCGAACATGCACTGAACGTGCCGTGATGTTGCGTTATGCGGGCGTTGCCGTGAACCAGGACAACATGCGAACGGGATCTAAGCAAAGCATATGTCGAGGACACGATTTGTTGACAGGTGGACGTTGCCTATTGTCGTCAACATGTCATCGGCGCCAACTGGTGGATTAATCGAGGTGGATTGACATGCTGNAAAGCAGACGTCACATAGTTCCTTTGCCGAACATGCACTGAACGTGCCGTGATGTTGCGTTATGCGGGCGTTGCCGTGAACCAGGACAACATGCGAACGGGATCTAAGCAAAGCATATGTCGAGGACACGATTTGTTGACAGGTGGACGTTGCCTATTGTCGTCAACATGTCATCGGCGCCAACTGGTGGATTAATCGAGGTGGATTGACATGCTGGCACCGTCCTTTCTTTGCTTCTGACGTGGCTCCCCTCGTCGAACATTTTCTTCCGGGTGCATGGTTGGATTATTCATTTTTGTAACCCCCTTGGACGTCCCCACACCGCATGCATGGGACGCGAGCTCCACCGTCATGGAGAGTCGGCCAACCGCCATGTGATGTGGACGTTCTCACTTGTCGTCCGCACGGGTTGTGACCGTTGACTCCATTGTTGATGTGTATTCGACATGTTGTACCAATGTCGCAGCTTCGTCGCCGCGTGCTTGTGTCTCCGGGATGGTCCTCCTCCTCGCGCTGGTGGGTAGGATGCATATTACGACGCATGTCGTACATTGTTATACCCACTTTTGGCCATCATGGCCGCCACTCTGTACGCCAAGGCCGGCGATTACCCGGAAGACGAGGACGACGACCCACCCGAGGTCCTCGTCTCCCGGTACCACCCGGAGTCATCCTTCCTGGTAACTGAGTGGGAGGAACATGACTAGAACTGTCACGTCAACGTTGTGGAGCGCATGACTCCTCGCTCCCCAGACCGTGTTGAGGAGTACACGATGAGACTTGGAGGCAGTCAACGTGTCCGTCCGTATTGTGCTTACCGTGCCGGTGGGTTGAACCCACCTTCTTTGTAGACATGGCGTCGGCGCCGACGGGGTTGGACCTCCTGCTTGGTCAAAGTACGCTGTCCGCTAGCCATGTCTGTGAAGTACGTCTTCTGCCTATTTGCCACACATGTCAGTAACATGTATCTTTGCACGTCCGCTGTGCAGGGTCGTCTGATGATGAGACCCCGCCGCCCCCTCCGGACAACAGTGTCCAAGATGTTGAAGGCACTCCTTCCCGTGCGCGCAAACGCAAAGGGCGATGCACTGATTTCCCTGGCGGTCGCGCGTTCCGCAACATGGACGCCTGTCGCGAAGCGGTGCAAGACTACGCCGTCGACCGCGGCATGCCGGTGTCATGGGTCCGCAGCGAGCCAACTCGCCTGGAAGTCCGCTGCGGACTGTGGAAGGAAGCAGGCTGCAAGTGGCTCTTGAAGGCGCGCTACCAGCGCAAGAACGGCAACGTTGCCGTCATCGAGTTCGTAGATGGCCACAAGTGTTCCCCCACCGGAAAGAAGGGCGACCAGGCGCGCCGGGCGTCATGGGTCCCGCGGCACATCGAGCACACTATCAAGAAGAAGCCCTCCACAGACACAAAAGCATTGCAGCAGATTGTCGAGGCTCGTACTGAGGAGAAAGTGCATTACCCCGTGGTCTACCGTGCGAAGAAGGCGGCCCAGGAGTAACTGATGGGCGAGAAGGCGTTGTCTTGGTCCCTCTTCCCGGCGTATGTCGCGGAGGTAAGCCGTTCTAGCCTCCATCGCTGCTTCCCTATCCCTGTTTGCGAGTGCAACACAACTCTGTGTTCAAGCAACGTCCACATTCCCTGTTTGTCATGCAGCTGAAACGGGTGGACCCCCGGACGGTCGCTACAGCAGAGCAAGACAAGAAGAACGTGTTCCGCCGAGCCTTCGTAGCACCGGGGGCGTGTCGGGAGGGGTGGAATCATGTGCGGCGCATCATAACCATGGACGCAACATTCCTCAAAAATGGATTCAAGCAAGTTCTACTCATTGCGCAGTACTGGGACGCAAACAACCACTCCGTGTCCATGGCGTGGGCGCTGTGCGGTCAGGAGGACAAGGACAACTGGCTGTGGTTCGTGCAGCACCTGGTGCAGGCCTACCCCACTACTCGCGTCAGAGGTACTGCCATAATTTCCGACCGTGACGGCGGGCTGCTTGCCGCTATAGCCCATGAATTGCCAGGAGCAACACACACGTATTGTGCGCAGCACATCCGCGAGAACGTCAAGTCGAAGGTGGGCCGGGTCGCCGCGGACATCTTCTGGACTCTTGCACATGCGTACACCCCGTGGGAGTTCAAGCGAGCACAGGAACAGTTGGCGAAGGCGTCCGAGCAAGGACTGCAGTACATTTTTGGTGGGCCCATAGAACCGGGCATCCCTCTGGCGGCGTGGAGCCGAGTGTACATCCCCGTTCCCCGTGGAGGCCACACTACAAGCAACGCGGCCGAGTCTCTCAACGCTCGCATCATGGACTTAAGGCACCTGTACCCCTTTCACTGCTTTGCACAGCTCCACATCTGGGTGCAGAAGCTGTTCGCAGAGCGCCGGAAGCTGGCGCATGACTGTGAGACCACACTGGCCCCCTTCGCCGACGCCAAGGTAACCAACTACACTCAGAAGGCCCGCGAGTACGACATCATACCGGCCGGCCCACTGTCGGGAACGGTCTCTGGTCCAAAGAGCCTGTCCGGCCGAGAGGTGGATTCCAACACGAAAAAATGCAGCTGCGGACAGTGGACCGAGTACGGAATTCCTTGTCAGCACGCAGTGAGTCTGCTGCTAGGCGCTGGAGTCAACCCCGACATGTACGTGGACATCCACCTCATGCAGATGGTGTGGAAGAGAACTTACCGTCACCCCATGCCCGGTGTGAACCTTGGCGACGTGTAGTATGCAGAGACTGGGTGGGGACCCCCGGGCAAAAAGCGTGGCGCTGGGAGGCCCAAGTCCAAGCGCAAGGACCGCTACGCACGTTGGCATAGAGCTCGCATCTGCAGCCATTGTGGCCTGTCCGGACATGGCCCACGTAAGTGCACCAACCCACCTGCACTGTCTGCAGCTACCGTGGCCGCAGCCCGTACCAAACAGCTTGCCTCCGGTCGCGGGGTGCGAGGTGATGGTGGACAACAACTTGGGCCAGCAGGATCAGTAGCAGCAGGAACACGCGGAGCAACAACAGAAGCACAAACACGTGGAGCAGCTGGAGCAGATGGAGCAGGAGGAGCAGCAGGAGCAGCAGGAGCATTAGCAGGAGCACCTGGAGCAGCAGGAGCAGCAGGAGCAGCAGGAGCTTCTGGAGTAGCGGGAGCATCAGGAGCACCAGGAGCACCAAGAGCATCTGAAGCAGCAGGAGCAGCAGGAGCAACAGGAGCATCAGGACCAGCAGGAGCTGCAGGAACAGCAGGAGCAGCAGGAGCAGCAGGCAATGGTGCTGCAAGTGCTGGTGCAGGTGACATGGTAGATGCGGATGACGCAGCAGAACCTGCATTGTCATCGTAGGTTGACAACCCTGGCAGTCCTGTAGGGAACAATCCCTCGTCCTCGGAGTGGTCAGAGGAGGACAGTGCCTCAGACTATGAGACAAGTGATACTGAGGAGTAGGAGTCAATGGATTCGTCCTCCCACTCTGACGCGTCCGACGAGGAAGAACCCATCCAACGCTAACGCAAACGCAGAGGCCGTTCTGTGTGAACATAGGTAAAGCTGCATTGTTTGACCTCCATTGATGGCTCATGCTACCTTGTGATATTTGTGTACTTTGTGACTTCTTAATACTGCTGTGTTCACTTTTCGTGTGTGCAGGTGAGGCGGATCCATGTCCTTGTGAAGACAGTGGTCAAGCGGCAGCCAAGGCTGAAAGTGCACCGGCATAGGGTCAGATCACATGTGGCCCAAGACACGGGATGTGCCATGGAGGAAGCACAAGTCATGTGTTACAGGATGGCTAGTCTCAACCTGGGCAGGGCAGCCGTGGAGCAGGCCAGATATGTAGTGGCAAACCCATGCACGGGAATGTGTGCGTCCCCCTTTGGGGAGGTCTTCTACCATGCTTGCGTATAGTTCAATGAAGTTACAGAGTGCCCTGCTCGTGAGGTCATTTGTTACGTGCACGGCTTACCCGTGCATGTTCAGTTGTGGAACAGTACGTGTGACTTAGCACCTCTCTTGTATTGGGCTTGACGTTCACTAACTCCTGCACAATGTCATTGGAACAGACCCCTCTCTACTGTTTCATTCATTTCCACAGGAGTTTGAAGTGAAGTAACCTTTGTGATGAATAGTCCAATGTTATGAATGACATTACGTCAGTGTAAGAGTGGGGACTACAGTACACTGTAGAGTTTAATGAACTTGGCAGTCACTTGCCCCTGTCACATTATGTTACATGTAAGACATTCACACAGTGGCAGGGTGGTGAACATGCATAGAAGGCTCGTTAGATATGAATCCGTGAAAAAATGAATGCCATATCCACTATCTCTTTTGTAGAAAATGGGTAAAGGAAGTAATGGTCACTATGTGAGTGTTTTGAACCAATGTTGTGCAGCAAGCCCAGTAGTTCATGCAAAGATAGTCAGGAGTGGCATGTAATTGGAAAATGAATTGGAAGATGTTCCACATGTCCACTATGTGTCAGTTAGCATTTACATGGCATACTCAGAACACAATTGAAGACAGCGCGTTCTTTGTGGCGCATGCGAAAGTACCAACATTGAGTAGGTTGATGGGAACATGATGAACTCATGAGCAAAGCAACCACAGAGTATCAAGCCCAAGGCACCCACTGCCCAGGGGTGTGAGGAGGACGTGGACATGGCATGCGTAAACCCAAAATCCAGCACATGGTCTCTGGATCGCATGGGTCCTTCACCCAACTAGGTTGGACCTCCGTGGCAACGAGTGTGTCCCAGCGATGCTTGATCCTAGCCCATGCCTCCTTCAATTGCTGGGGAGTGAGGTGTGGCCTGCTGGGTCTGGTTGGTTCAGCACCCCATGGGCCAACTTGATCCCATCGGTAGATCCTCGCCACAGTGTCCCACGTGTAGGTACGCTCGGTCCAGAACCGCGTACGCACGTCCATAACGCCAGTGGGCTTAGTGTCGTCATGACGATATACCATTCGACCCATTTTTTGGAACGGTGTTCAACACCGTCAATGGAGATGGCTAACGATAGTTGCGACCTCCTTATTTGTACGTGCACTAGGAGCGGTTACATCTGCAGGGACAGTTAGGCTCAGATGATATCCATGGCTCCCATGCGTCAGGGCTGTTCAATGGTGTATGACTCGGCAATGGCCATTCGAGGGTCTGTGCCATGGCTTTAGGAGTCGCAGCCCATGTGGTCTGGCACGAATGGCGGCCATGAACGCTCCTGCTACGTGCGTTTCGGAGGTCCCATGCTTCCTTAATGGCGACCCGTGCTCGGTGGGCAACGAAGGGGTCCACATAATNTCCAGTACTCCACCCGCAACCAGTTCCGCCATTCTTGCGACCCTCGGATGACATGTTGCTGGTTTGCGATGATTGACCATACAATGTGCGTCGTAGTAAGCGCGAGGGACAGGACGCACGCCGTTGTGAACAGGACGAGCAGCCGTCCGGACGCGGACTGTAACCCTAAAGTCTGTCCCATCTGTGACGTTGAACTACGTCGGTTGAACGATGTTTCCGACGGTTCACGCAGTGAGTTTATCATGGTAATGAACTTTCCACTTCATCGACGGTGCTCGCGATAGGCGACTTAGCGGCGAACGCTCATTGGATGTTCAGCAGAATCGCGATTGCACTGGACCAATACTAGACCACAGAGGCAAAGACGCCAAGTCAGAGAGGTATGTTGAGACTGTGTGGTGCACTCGCACTGTTGACTGCCACGCTGTCGGTGCTGCACTAGTCTACGTTGGGGTCCTGTTTCAATGCGGTTGTCTTCCGCAGCCCCGTGTAGAAAGTGGGTATGCGGAGATTAAGTTCGTCCTCCACACGTTTTTTGGCACGGTGGACATCCGAAGTATTTGTTTTTAACAGTGGCTATCGGAAGTATTATATACATTTTGTGGACGTTATACGCATGTTTCTGCAAAAGTGGCCCTCACATGCTTTATATGCGAAAACTGGGTGCGACGTTCTTTTGTTGCGAAGTCAGTGGGTATATGGCAAGTGTACCCAAAAAATAAGCCACAAATGCTAAAGATGAACAATTGTTGTGTAACTATTTGTAGAGTCTCCTTCACCGTTTGAATGTTGTTTCTGCATGGAAAAGTTTGGGATAAAGGGATTCAAGAAAACAGAGCACAAACAATGTTCCAATGTTGCACTAAGGTCCACAAGGTTATGTAGTCACCTTTGCAATTTTGGTCAAAATGGGAAGATAAAATAACTTTTCGATTAAAATTTACGAAATAAAATAAAGATGTAAAAAATCAATAATCGATTTGTAACTAAAAGTTCAACCATTTGGGTTAGAAGTCCATTTTGAAGTTTGGCTTATTTTCAAAGTACTTCCGAATGTGATGTTTTCAAAAAGATATATTGTGGAATTATTATTAAATTTTGAATTGTTTTAACTTATAAATTTATTGCATTCGAATCATTTTCCCACATGGAAAAATTTCCATGGACTACGTTCCGCACATTCATTCTATCCATGCATGTGTTCGTGTCTGTATACATTTAAATGCATCCATGTATGACTTTGAATAATCGTAAATGGATTAAAAGTTATCAAATGTGTTCATCTTATGTAGTATTTCCTTCATACATCTATGATTAGACCATCCTGCGTGAATGATCCTTCGTGAATTTGTATATAACCACCAATTTTAATTTCAATATAGCTTATAATTAGTGTTTCATGGTTATTGGTATTATTTATTTTATCTTGAGATTTATTACTTCTTTGGCACATTATAAGCTGAAACCGGGTATGTAGCTTGAGCTGTCTCGGAGTATATACACGTTGGTTCCTCTCTAGTTCATCTCGCGTCCGGAGAACGATGCGGTCGAATGAGCGCGTCTCGTTGACCATTCCGGAGCGTGTGAGGCTATCAAAGTTAGTTCGTCTAGAACATTGGACCGATAAAATATTATTATTTTATTTCCTGTTTCATACGGACACACAAAGTAATAATTATAGATATCAATTTGGTGGATATTCCAAAAACAGGTCCACAAAGTGATAGCAATAGGTTACCACTTAACTAAAAAATACGTGGTGATATTCCTTCAGAATGAGGGCGATATCGTGATAATCCTCAGAATGGGGACAAACTGAAGATGGTCGAGTGAGGATGGGGGCGAAGTCCGCTCGTAAGTGGGGCGTGTCAACTCGCGGAGAGATCGAAGACCACCGTCAATTCTGGACTCTGACCTGTCTCCAGACTCACCCCTGACGGGGCGGTGTGCGCGACCGAAGCGAGCCGCGACTGTCCGTCAACTCGAGGCGACATCCCTGGGGTTGACGGAGCAAAGCTGCCTCAGCACTGGGAACTTGCACTGGGAACTTGGTTAGGCACAAGAGGCGAACCCTGGCGGCTTAGCATTGGGGTGGGAGTCAGAGGCGCGAGGGTAGTGAGGCAGGCAGCGTTATGTCGAGTGGAGGTGCAGGAGCCGCCGCTGTCCGGTGGTCTGCCAAGCTGGCCGTGACGCTGAAGCGCGGGCTGGCGGGCAAGCGGTGGGACCAGGTGCAGACTGCGCAAGCTCTGGGGCTGAGGAAGACGCAGACCACTGTCATCAAACCCAACAACCCCTCCGTGCGTGGCATGATTGATAAGGTGGGTGGCATGATTGATAAGGTGGGTGGCATGATTGATAAGGTGGGTGGCATTGTTGACAGAGTGGGTGAGTTCTGTTCCGTGGATATCCTCCCTGTGGATTTCTTGTCATACGTGGCGGCACTGCGAGTTGGGTCTGACCTGGCGTTCCCAGCCTGCACTACTCAACCCTGCTCTGTTCTACCCTTGCTGTGCCCGGACGTGCTGTGGCCTGGACTGGCCTTTTCTTGGCCTGTACTGGCCCGGTCTGCGCTGCCCTGCACTGCTAAGCCCTGCCCTGTCTAGGCGTGGTGTGGCCTGGCCTACCCCTGCAATGCCCTTCCCAGCCCTACCTTGCCGTACCCTGCCTTCAGACGCCCTGCCCGGCACTGAGAAGAAAAGTGACGAAAGTTCCTCCACCCCTTCAATCATGACCTGATGGTTTCTCCTGGAAAAGGCCTGATAACGGGCCCACGGGACCATCTTCAATCTTTCAGAACCGGGCCGTGCTCAGGAGTGGTCTTTCACCATGGAAACTGACTGCCTCCCTTTTGGCCCTAAAATGATGCCATCAACAATTCAATATTGAAAGAATATTGAATAGAAAGAAACACACTCCTGGCTGAAATTGGGGCTGGAAAACCTTTGACCATATGTTTTCCACGGCTGCATTTCTGGGGAAGTCGTCATCAATCGTGACATAGATCGCAAAGCTTCACATGGGGGTAACACCGTACAGTGGAAGGTGGAGGTGGAGGTGGAGGTGGAGGTGGAGGTGGAGGTGGAGGTGGAGGTGGAGGTGGAAGTGGAGATGGAGTGGAGGGCCAGGGTGAGGCCGATGCCAAGGCCGAGGCTGAGGTTCGAAAAAGCGCGGCAGAGGTCCCCNAAGAAACACACTCCTGGCTGAAATTGGGGCTGGAAAACCTTTGACCATATGTTTTCCACGGCTGCATTTCTGGGGAAGTCGTCATCAATCGTGACATAGATCGCAAAGCTTCACATGGGGGTAACACCGTACAGTGGAAGGTGGAGGTGGAGGTGGAGGTGGAGGTGGAGGTGGAGGTGGAGGTGGAGGTGGAGGTGGAGGTGGAAGTGGAGATGGAGTGGAGGGCCAGGGCGAGGCCGATGCCAAGGCCGAGGCTGAGGTTCGAAAAAGCGCGGCAGAGGTCCCCGACTAGACCGCTGCCACCCATCTACTCTTTTGTAATTCGTCACCTTTTTTTTTTTTGTATGGTTGTTCGAAGTGCCAAAAAAGTACTTCACGCACTACGGCGTTTTGCAACAAAACGTCCACGTCATCCAACGTGGCATCCAGAGAGATGTCCACGTTGCAAGGACAGAATACGTCTAAGGTCCCACGAGTCCCATCGACGACGGCGTGCTCCCAAACGTCCTGCAGGACACGTTGTGGGTCCCACAACATCCCACAACTGTCGCCGTAGTACCACAACGTTGTCAGGACATTGTTGGAACCTCGGCATCCACTCCATGACATGCGTGCGGAGAACGACGCCTGCCCACTGTCGGATCTTTTTGTCTTTTAGTGGAGGTCCCGGGGTTAGTTACCTGCTCGTGTTTCCATGGCATGGCGATGAGACCGTCTCATCAACTCATTCAACGGGTGTGGCATCGCAATTCTGGCTGCAAAGAGTCGATACCTTGCTAGAGATTGTGACAAGGCTAGGTCGAGGTTGAGGCCCAATGCTGAAGGTCAAAGATCTGGAGCCAGTGCCAAAAAAAATCATTCAACAAGGAGTTCGCCCAGAAGATTTCCCCTTTTGTTTGGGACACATTGCGTGATTTTTAGCAGGGGTCATAATTGTACATGCATTTTGATTATCTCCAACTCCAACTTGCGAGGCTCAACGTAGAATTGGCGTTGATACGGTTGGAGGCAGTCTCTTGTTGTTGATGGACACCCCCC
>SZWC01024219.1:8410-32156 GCA_023375785.1 Penium margaritaceum
GGAAACAGCAAAGGGTAGAAGTGAAAGGCGCAACTCTTGTCCGCATGGAGCTATCTATGCCAAATGATTGCCAAAGTGAGCAATCTACATTAACGCAAAGGGTTTCTAAGATGAAAAAGTCTGACGAGGGGTACAAGAACGACCAACCCGTGACACTACTAAATGTTCACCCTCGAGGATGCAAGATTTGCAGAACGGTACTGACACTTTTGGATGGAGGAGCTTCTCAGAGTTTGGTGAAGAACGACATGGTTTCCAAGCTGGGTTTGCACACCGAACAAGGGGTGTTTGAAGGAAAAACTGTTGACGGGAGATTGCAAACACGGAGACTCCAAGAACCGCTACGACTACAAGTGGGAGATGTGTAGGATGTAACGGTCTAGAGGTCCTGTCTAATGAGTGACCAAAAAATCATTCTTGGACTAAATTTCCTATATTGGCATAATCTGCAGGTCGACTGGAACAGCGGCGACGTCTACGTGGAACTCAACGATGCCAAGAGACAACTTTTGCGCATGGAAAGGAAGAAAAACGCTGAAGCAGTAGAGGTGGAAGCATGAGAGGATGCCGCCTAGCCAAAAGGCAATAGCCTATGCAGCTAACACCGCTCAACGTTGCCAAAAAATGCATACGATGGGGAGCTCAAGCGTGGCTCATACATCTCAAGCCAATGGAAGAAGTGAAAGTGGTAGCAGCTAACTCATCATCGGCCTCATCAGCCTCATCGGGATCAACGAAGTTTGCGATGGTACCGGAAGAGTTCCCACCACTCATTCATGAGTTTTTGAATGTCTTCCTCGACAAACACTAGAGAACCTTGCATCCTCAATGCGACATCGACCATCACATCGAACAAAAGCCGGGCAGCAGACCAACATTTAGAGGGGCCTATGTGATGAGAAAACTTGAGTAGACTGAGCTGAAAAAGCAGCTCAAAGAGATCTCCAGTCAGAGGTTCATCTGCCCATCCACGACACTATACGCATCACCAGTACTTCTGGCCCTAAAGAAAACTGGTAGGATGAGGATGTACGTGGACTATCGGGAATTGAACAACACTTCCATCAAGAACTGCTACCCTGTTCCACGAGCTTACTAGCCTTTCGACTAGCTACGAGGAGCTTGACTTTTGAGAAAAATTGACTTGCGCAACGGTTACCACCAGATAAGCATGGCAAACACCGATATTGAGAAGACGATGTTCCGAATTAGCTATGGGCATTCTCAGTTCATGGTAATGCTCAGAAAACTGAAAATGCCACAGATGCCCCTAGAACTTGGTTGAGGCCCCGAGTGTGCCCAATAAAAGTGGGCACTGTTGATTGCTTTTGCCCCTTGTTCAGTGTGTTAGGACGGATCATGAATTCTCTGCCTCTTGTGGATGTATGACCCCTGGATCCATTGGTATGTGACTCAACTATGCTCTGTCTCATGTGAGACATGATCTGTGAGTACAGCATGTGGCTGAGTGGTGACCTTGGGCGTTTTGTTGATTTGGCCAAGTGAGAGGTCATGAGTTTGATCCTGGCCCCATGCACATCTTTTTTGCTATGGAAGCTTCCAAGAAAGAAATTCCGTAGCTTCTTGGACACTACATTGTTGGTCTGTCACCTTGAAACTAGGATGCTTATGTGTTAAGCCAACATTGTAAGTTTATTGGTGACGTGACTGGTTCAAGCCACTTCCCAGGAATGTGCTTTTGAGTTCTAGGATTGGACAGACAACTATAAATGGACTTCTCTTGCATGCTGATCAGTGAACCCTTGCGTGATGCTCTCTTGTGTATTGAAGACTGGAGCTCTTCTCAAGATGTAATTCTAAGGCGTTAGCACTCTTGAAGGTGAAGTGTATGCCTGATTACGTTCGGAGTGCATAACACATGACAACAAAGGAAGAAGGCCTAAAAACCTTCGTGAGATTTTCGGTTTCACGGCTTCTGTGCCAGAGGTGTTAGCTCAGTAGCTAACAAAGGAATATGGGCCCATTCCTCCGGTTAGAGAAGTTCCATGCACGCAACCGCTAGGTCGCAAGCAGTGAGAGCGCATTCGCTTTCACCCGATATCTCTGTTTGCAGATCAACATGAGCAGGAGGGAAATGCAACTTATCTTCGCCTTTCTACCTTGGGAGCTGACATCAACCTACATCAGCCTACATCAACCTACATCTTCTTGCAACGGCCAAAGTGAACATGGGAAGCAGTTGCCTCTTCTCACCAACAGCCTACAGCGGCCTCAAAATAGAGGTACATCGGCATCAACAATAGGTGCAGCAGCTGTAGCAGTTGTAGTTGTAGGGATGGCAGGGACAGGGGAACCAGGAATCATTCGCCCATCCTCAAGTTTGATGGAGAGGGGTTTGCGCTCTGGAAGTGGCAGTTTGAGATCATCATGGATGACAAAGATCTGCTAGGATTTTTTGACGGAACTATCCTTGCACCAAAGGAAGAGGCTGCGGACCTTGTGGCATGGTTCAAGCTCAACAAGAAGGCTCTCGCCATACTTGTTTCCTCCATACAACCCTCAGGCCTTTCACACATCAGCGGTTGTATAGTGACAGCCGTGACATACGCCAAACTCGGCAAGGTATTTCATTCCTCCTCACTTGCCAACCGTCTCTTCATTCTACAAAACCTCATTAGCATGAGGCTTGGTGAAGGGGAGGATGTCTCCGCCTTTATGCAGAAGTTTGAGACTCTCTTGTAAGAAGCCACCGGCATGGGGTGGGACCTGAAATCCGATATGAAGGCCATGATTTTTCTGATGACGTAGCCAGAAAGCTGGGGCCCCATGATAACGGTGATCGAAGGGTGGACTGAAGAGCAAATTTCCTAGACCACCGTCTCTGAGTATGTGCGGAATGAAGCCATGCTTTGTAGCAGCAGTGAAGCAAACGTGGCTGCCTTTGCCTCTCAGACCAGTGGCACCTTCCGCAATACCTCCTCCTCTGAGTACAAGAGAAAAAACAGCACTACCAACAGTGGAAGGGGTGCACATCGCCAAGGAAACTACAATAACTGTGGCAGGGCTGGACATTGGGCTCGGGAATGCCATGCACCCAGGAGAGAGGGAGGAGACGGTGATGAATGGAGAGGGGGAAATGGTGGGAAGGACCCCACAAGCTTGATGGCTGAGTGTGCCTCCAACAAAGGGAGGGCGATACTAAGGCCAAGAGCCTATGGCCTTGACTCGAGCACAAACGAGCACACCACTTACGAGAAGAGAGACTTCATCTATCCTGATCTATGTAACAATAAGTTCAGAGTCGCCAACGGAAAGGTTGAGGCAGTTGAGGGGATTGGTGACAAGCTGGTCACAGTGGGTGTCAACGGTGGAGATTCCGACCACAAGCGAGACTGGGTGGTCTACTTGCCCTCCTTTACAGCCAACCTGCTCTCCGTCTCTAAGAAAACTGACCATGGCATGACAGTGGTCTTTATAGAAAAGGAAGTGGTGATAGCCTCTACCAAGGACATCAACATCTCCTATTGTGCCAAGAAGGTTGTTGCACGGGTTCCTCGCGTTGATGGACTCTACGTCTTACAAACAAAAATGACAATTTCAACGGATGAATCTTCCATCGAGAATGATGATGAGGAGAGTAGTGATGTAGAATCAGATGAGGAAGGACATGTTGGGGTAGCGGAAGCACTGGTAGCAGATGATTTGGCAACAAAACCGCAAGCAAATGCAACCACCGGGGCTGTTCATTCTAGCTTGTGTACATCCCCCAAGAACCCGTGGCACAGGCTCTTTGGGCATGTGGCTCATTGCACATTGGAGCTCATGGAATTTAGTCCCAATCACCCCAAATTAATGCACTACTATATCTGTGTACACCACACAGTTTTCTTTACACGTCGATTCCAAGTACCTTCCTTGTACTCACCCATACACTATGGAATCTTTCATAGAATATTCCTGGCCAGATTGGATGACAAAGTCACATAATGAAGTGTCTTCCATGTAACTTCTACATAAACTTACCTGTTAAGAGCTTTTCAAAGAATTCCGGTTGTGTACATGATCTCCTGTCACTTCTATGAAGTTGATCCTCCTTGTNGGGGGGGGGGGGGCTCAAAAGAAAAATTCATATGAGACAATTGTCTGGAGTGTGTCACTAAAAAAGTGACATTACGTTGAAAAAATACATTTTTGTGCATGAAAACCTACCACTTCCGTGAATTTTCATCTCCCTTTACACAAGTGTATATTTTGTACATCACTCTCACACCAAAGTTTGTGAACTCCCCCATACACTCATTTCATACACTTTCCACTTGACGCGGGGGGGAGAGGGGGGGTGCAAATGGCAAAAGTGTATGAGGCAAGTCTACGAATGAGTGTATGACCGAACAAGTGATGTTACGTGTAAAAAATAGATTTGCGTACATGATCTCAAATAACTTGTATTATGTTTCTCCTCCTTGTACACAAGTGCACTTTTGTATGTCGCCATCATACAAAATTCTGTTCACTCCCTCAAACAATCCCCTCATACACTTTCCACTTGACGGACGGGGGAGGGGGGGGGGGAGGGGGGAGTTGGAAGAGGGGGGTCCAAATGACAGAAGTGCATAAGACAAGTGAATGAAGGAGTGTATCACTTAATGAGTGAGGTTATGTTGTAAAAATACATTTGTGTACATGATAATCTATCATTTCTAGAAAGTTTCTGCTCCTTGTACACAAGTGTACTTTTGTACGTCACTGTCATACCAAACCTTGTTCATCTCCTCATACAATCCCTTCATACACTTTGTACTTGTCTTGGGGGCGGTAGGGGGGTGGGAGGGAGGGGGGGTCCAAAGGACAAAAGTGTTCTATGTATGTACATGAATGAGTGTATCACCTAACAAGTGACGTTACGTTGAAATAATCCATTTGTGTACATGATCACATGTAACTTCCAGGAAGTCTCTCCTCCTTGTACACAACTGTATTTTTGTACATCACTGTCATACCAAATCTTGTTCACTCCCTCATACAATCTCCTCATACACTTTCCACTTGATGGGGGGGGGGGTCAAGGAAGAGTCCAAACAACAAAAGTGTACAAGCCAAGTGCAAGAAGGAGTGTATCAATGAACAAGTGCTATTACGCTGAAAAAATACATTTTTGTACATGATCACCTACCACTTGTGTGAAGTTTCTCCTCCTTGTACACAATTGTACTCTCGTATGTTACTCTCATATCATCTTTTGTTCACCCCCTCATACACTCCCCTCACACACTTCCCACTCGACCAGGGGGGAGAGGGAGCAGAGGGAGGGAGTCAGAGGAGGAGGGTCCAAATGACAAAAGTGTGTGAGGCAAGTGTATGATGAAGTGTATTACTTAATACATGAAGTTACATTGAAATGATACATCTGTGTACATAATAACCTATCACTTCTACGAAGTTTCCTCCCCTTGCACACAAGTTTACTTTTGTACCAAATTTTGTTCACTCTCCCCTACAATCCTCTCTTTTCACTTGAGGGGGGGGGGGGGGGGGGGGGGGAGGGATAAAGGGAGGGGGATCAAAATGACAAAATTGTATGAGGCAAGTGCATGAAGGAGTGTATCACTTACAAGTGAACAAGTGACAATCCGTTGAGAAATTCCATTTGTGTATATGGTCTCATGTATCTTCTATGAAGTTTCTCCTCCTTGTACACAAGTGTAGTTTTTCATGTCACTATCATACAAAATTCCGTTCAGTCCTTCATTCACTCCCCTCATACATTTTCTACTCGAAGAAGAGGGGAGGAGTGGGGGGGGTCCAAAAGAGAAAAGCGTATGAGTGTATGAAGGAGTACATCACTAAACAAGTGAAGTTACAATGAAACAATACATTTGCGTACATGATTTCATGTAACCTTTATGATGACTCTCCTCCTTGCACACAAGTGAAATTTTGTACGTCACTATCATACACAAATCGGTTCACTCCCTTATAAACTCCTTTCATACACTTTCCACTTGATGGGGGAGGGGGGAGGTGGAGGGGGGTTCAAAAGACAACAGTGTATGAAGTAAGTACATGAATGATTGTATCACTAAACAAGTGACGTTAGATGGAAAAAGTTCACTTTCGTACATGATCACCTACCACTTCTATGAAGTTTCTCCTCCTTGTACACACGTGAACTTATGTATGTCTCCATCATAAAAAATTCCTCTCACTCTCTCATACACTCTCCCCATACACTTTCCACTTGGGGGGGGGGGTCCAAAAGACAAAAGTGTTTAGGGTAAGTGTATGAAGGAGTGTAATACTAAAGAAGTGATGTTACAATGAAACAATACGTTTGTTTTTCTTTAAGGGAATAAAACAAAACATGCATAGACAGTGCCACCACTATGTGCCTCTCTCACATCCTAGATACTTCTACACACATAACTACATCTATTGTACACAGGTCCTTTAGTATATGAAAGTAGCTTAACTTACTCTAACTCACTCATGGGAAAGCAGGAGCTAGTGCGTGGGATCGAGCTAGGTGATGAGGCAGAGGGAGCCAAGACCTTGTGTGAGCCATGCCTGCAAGGCAAGGCAAAAAGGACACCCTTCAAGAACAATGGCATGCATGCTCTCGCACCTCTTGATCTTGTCCACTCTGACGTGTCGGGCCCCTTTCCCATCCCGTCAAATGGAGACAGTAGATATCTCCTCACATGCATTGATGATAACAGCTGCAAAGTCTGGATATAATTTCTCACAAAGAAAATTGAGGTGAAGGAGAATCTGCAGGCCTTTGCCGCTATGGTTGAGTGACAGAGTGGAAAGAAGGTGAAGTCATCCAGGAAAGACAATGGGAGAGAGTACAAAGTCTGTAGGGAGTGGCACAAGTTGCAGGGCATTGAACACAAGAAAACTACCCACTACTCACCTCAAACAAACGGCATAGCAGAGAGGTTGAACCGGACCCTCCTAGGCGTGACAAGGTGCATGCTCTTTGACGCACATTTGCCTCCTAGGTTTCTGGGTAGAAGTAGCACGTACGGCTACATATCTTGTGAATCTCATACCTCCAGAATCTCTGTGAAGGAGAGGCAAGAAGAAGCTGGCACAACAGCTGAAGACACCTCAAGAAGCATGGTCTGGCAGGAATCCGGACACCTCCCATCTCAAGGTGTCTGGTTGCACCGGATTTACCAAGGTCCAGGCTGGTGAGGGCCCTGGAAAGCTCGATGGAAGAGTACGGAAGTTTTTTTTCATTGGCTATGACACCGCCCACAAAGCTTATCGATGTGGGACCAAGGAGCCAAGAAGGTCATCTGCAGCAAAGACGTGGATGTCCACGGAAGGTCTTCGAGTAAGGGAGAGCTTGTTGAACTTGAGAACACTCCAAGACAGGGAGAGTGGCTCACTCTCCTTGAGGAGGGAGACAAAGCACCATCACAATGGCATGGGATGGGTGTTGCAGCAGGGAGAGAAGCTCATTAAGATGACTGAGAAGAATCAAACTCTGGTTCCAACGTATCTTATCGTCCAGAACATGAGGAGGATGCCTCTCCCATCATCAACGACAAACCAGACCTCCAGCCTCCACATCAATAGCACTAGCCAGCAGGTTCAAGGAACAGTTGACGCCTCAAAGTTCCTTGACAACATTACGATGCAGATAGGGGTGAATGGAAAGGCTTCAACTATTGATTCTTGGTTCAAGAAGAGCTAACGTCTATCACAGAGGCACTTACTCGGCCTGACAAAGTGGAGTGGGACGAAGCAATTCACAATGAGCTCTGCTCCATCGAGGAGAATGGGACATGGGTGTTGGAGGACACACCTGCTGGAGCTCACGTTGGGGGGTCCAAGTAGGTGCTGAAAGTCAAAAAGAAAGAGGATGGCAAGATAGACAAGTACAAGGCACGAGTGGTAGCAAGGTTGTTCTCCCAATGGCCTGGCGCAGAGTACGATGAGAACTTTCCTCCAGTTTTGATGTTCGCCTCCATACAGTCAATGCTCGCCGTTGCTGCTGCCGAGAACATGGAGGTCCACCAGATTGATGTCAAGCCAACCTTCCTCTAAGGCAAACTTGACAAGGAGGTACCGATGGAGGTTCTGGAGGGGGTTGATGCTCCTGAGGGCAAGGTGTGCAGATTGGTGAAGGCGCTCCATGGGCTAAAACAAGTGCCAAGACTTTGGTATCAGGAGATGGATACGTTCATGGCCAAGGAGTCATTCATGCACTGTGTGAATGACCCTAGCATGTACGTGCATGAGAGAGACAAAGGGACTATGTTGGTTGCCTTATATGTTGATGACCTGATTCTATGCTCTTCTTCAACGCAGCTGCTAGACGATCTCAAGGGACAGCTGAGTAGTAGATTCGAGATGATGTACATGGATCGACTTGACATCTATCTTGGAATTGCCATCAAGCACAACAGAGCAGCAGGTACCATCAGCCTGAACCAGACAAAATACATCGATTCCATCCTCAAATGATATGACATGGCAGATTCCAAGCCTACCAGAACACCCATGAGCTCGGAGTGCAAACTCTCCACCTCTATGCCGCCATCCAATAAAGCGGAGAAAACTGACATGCGGGGCATCCCATATCAGTCTGCAGTGGGCAGTCCGATGTATGCCATGGTCGCCACCCGACCAGATGTAGCCCCTGCAGTTTGGTAGGTGAGCCAATTTGTGGCCAATCCCGGTCCACTTCACTGGCAGGCCGTGAAGCGAATCATGCGCTACTTTCAAAGGACGTAGCATGTGGGGCTCCGGTTTGGAGGCATCACTAGATCCGCGTCACTCCATCCCATGTGCTACACCAATGGTGATTGGGGAGGGAATATCGATGACAGAAAATCTACCTCCGGCTTTGTGTGTATGCTGAATGGAGGTGCTATCAGTTTGGCAAGTCGCAAGGAGGAATGTGTCTCTTTGTCAACAACTGAAGCTGAGTACATTGCCTTGGCTGAGGTATGTAAAGAGATGCAGTGGCTACAAAGCTTGCTAACTGAGATGAACGCACTGTAGGCAACGGCAACGGTCATCAAGATTGACAAAGTGAGAGCGATTGACATATCCAAGAACCCCGTCCTTCGAGACGACGGGGTAGCGGATCGAGATCCGCTACCACTATGCTCAAGATTTGTTCTATAAGCAGACAGTGGAGCTTGAGTACGTGAGTATCAAGCTGAACCTGGCTGACATGCTTACAAAGCCACACAAGAAGGATCTCCACCACGCGCGCAGGCATGGTATTGGCATGGTCAACACAACTGATGAGGAATGATGATGCTCACTGAGGCAAGGTGCAAGGGTGAGGTTTCTTGATTGATTTTTTTCCTTGTTCAGTGTTGTAGGATGGATCAGGAATGTTCTGCCTCTTGTGGAGGTATGACCCCTGGATCCATTGTGATGTGACTCAACTATGCTCTGTCTCATGTCTTAACTGTGAGTGCACCACGTGGGTGAGTGGTTACCTTGGCCATTGTGCACATTTGGCCAAGTGAGAGGTCATAAGCTTGATCCTGGCCCCATACACATCTTGTTGTCTATGGAAGCTTCAAAGAAAGAAATTTCGTAGCTTCTTAAATGCTACATGGTTGGTCTGTCACTGTGACACTAGGATGCTTATGTGTCAAGCCCACAGTGCAAATCTATTGGTGATGTGGCTGGTTCAGGCCACTTCCCAGGAATGTGCTTTTGAGTTCTAGGACTAGACAGACAACTATAAAAGGACTTGTCTTACATGATGATCAATTAACCTTTGATTAATGCTCTCTTGCGTATTGACGACTTGAGCTCTTCTTGAGATGTAATGCCAAGGCGTTAGTACTGTTGAAGGTGAAGTGTATGCCTGATTACGTTTAGGGTGGATGAGACATGTCAACAAAGAAAGAAGGCCTAAAAACATTTGTGTGTTTTTCATCTTCTCGGCTTCTCTACCAGAGGTGTTAGCTCAGTAGCTAACAGGCACCTCGTTACATTCACCCCTTTCCCCCCGTTGGAGGCACGACATCTCAGCGTACCTAAAATACTCCTGGAAAAGAATGCCACTACCCCCGATGTTGATGTTGGCTTCTTGTTCCCATGACTTGTGCTGAGCCGGGTACCACTTCCACTACACCAGAAGCCCACGTCAACGTCCCCTGTGGGGGACAGCCAGAATATTCTCCACCTCAATCTCCTCACTCCCTGCCACCAGGACAATACGAGGTGGAGCTGTCCCACGAGCTTAGAAGAAGATGTCTTGGCCACAGTAGGCATAAACAAGGGAGATGTGGAACATGGGATGGATGGTGTAGTGAGCTGGTAAATCAAGCTTGTATGACATAGCCGACCGTTTCTCCAGAATGCAAAACGAGCCAACCCAGCACTGCTTGAACTTTGGACTTCCAACTCCCATCAGCTGCAAGTTGGCAGAGTTTGTTATCACTTACTCGCCCACATGGAACTCCCCTGCAGATTGAGGCCTATGAGCTTATTACTTCTGCTACTTCTGTGCCTGCAACAGTCGTTGCTGCACCATGTCCCATGTGGTGGAAAACCCATAAGCAATCTGCTGCACAGCCGGAAGAGATGTTGCTATAGCAAGGGCAGCTAGGCTCAGTGGCTGGTGGCTATAAACCACCTTAAACGGTGACATCCTTGTTGATGCTAACACAGCTGAGTTATAGGCAAACTATGCCACCGCAAGATTCTCCTCTTAAGCTTCTCCATCCGGTGGAACCATGCTCCACAGAAGCTGCTCCAAAGTCTGGTTTCTGCGTTCTATTTGCTCATCGCTCGGTGGGTGGTAGGCCATGGTCAGTTGCACCCGCATGTCGAGCTTCCCCACGAGATCTTTTCAGAACCGCAAAATGAAGTGTGGATCACAATCTGAGATCACCGATAGTGGTACTCTGTGTAGCTTGATGACATGACTTAGAAGGAGTTGAGCTGTCCCAGCAGCCGTAATACTCTCGGGACATGCGACACAATGGGCCATCTTAGAGAACCAATCCACCACCACCAGCACTATGTTGCTGTCATGCAAGGTCACAAGCGACCCGCCGATGATGTCAACTAAGATATCTGTCCACGGCCCCTCTATCATAGGCAGGAGGCTTCGTCCTCCGCGCCTTGATGTGTTGGCACACACCTCAAGTGCTCACAAACCTCCTAGATTAAGTCGCCATTGACGGCCACTAGTATTGGCGTGCCAAGTCTTTGAGCAGCTTGTGGAAGCCGAAATGACCCGAGTAGTGGGTATCATGCGCCTCCTCCAGCAATAAATACTTCAATGGCACTTAATCCAACACGGCAATGTTCTGCTGCTGTCAACTTGACCAATACACTCCATTCCATGTTACGTGTTTCAGTACATCCCACGTGAACTCTGTTTCCACGCCATAGCCATGCTTGAATAGGCTATGCATGACTAGAGTTCCCATAAGCACTGAGATAGAATTGAGGCTCAATTCTGGTCTATTTGAGGAGGAGTCTGCCAGATTCACCTTCCCGGGCTTGTATTGGATCTTGTAGTGAAAAATATCTTTCAAAAACTCCATCCAACGAGTTTGTCAACAACTGAGATTTGGCTGTGTCTTCATGTGCTTCCGGGAACAGTGATCCATGAAGACCATGCATCGCCACAAATTGAGGTAGCACCTCCAATGGTTGAAGGCATGGACTAATGGTAACATTTCTTTCTCATGGATTCCATAGTTGAGCTCCACACATTGCAGCTTGCAAGACGCAAATGCAGTAAAGTGTGGTCCCTTTCTGTGATCCTACATCAATGCTAACCCAATGGTGTAGTCACTTGCGTTAGTCCCAATGATGTCCTCCTTGGATGAATCTGGATGCACCAGGACCGGAGCGTTCCACATTGCAGACTTGAACTCCTAAAAGTTCTTATGCTCCTTCTTGCCCCTTTTCCACTGTTGATCCTTCCTCAACAGCTGGGTCAGTGGTAGACCCTTCTCTGCGTTCCCCCAGATGAACTTCCGGTAGTATTTGACACATCCCAAGAAGACCCAGATGTCACGCATGCTCTTTGGTGGCGGCCACTACTCCACTGTTTCCACCTTCTTGGGATGCATGCGGAGACCCTTGCCGCTCACGATGTGTTTGAGGAACTCCACCTCCGTTTTCTCAAACTCACACTTGGAGAGATTGGAAAGCAATTTCTCTTTCCAAAGAATGTCCAAAACCTACCAAAGATGTTGTTTCTCTTCCAGCGTTTGGAAGTAGAGGAGGATGTCATCAAGGAACACCACCACAAACTGGTCCAAGTGAGTGTGGAAGATCCTGTTCATGAGAATCATCAACGTTGCTTGAGTATTGGTCAACCCAGATGACATCAGGCGGTACTTGAAATAGCCTTATCGTTACCTGAACCTCGTCTTCTCCACATCCTCCTCCAAAATCCAGATCTGATGGTATAATAGCGCAAGTCAATGTAGGTGAAATAATGGGCTCAACTCAGCTGGTCAAACAACTCCTCCACCCTTGACACAGAGGACCAGTTCTTGATGGTTACATTGTTTAGGGTTTAGGGGTCCATGCACATCCACAGCTCACCTATCCTTTTTCTTCACAACAAGGACAAGTGCAGCATATGGCGACACCGACGGCATGATGAAAACTTGTACCCTCAGCTCTTCAAACTGCTTCTTCAGCTCACCCAGCTCGTTATCGGTCATGTGATAAGCAGCACGTACCATTCGAGTTTATCCTTGTACAAGCTCAATTTGGCAGTCGTTGTCCCACTTTGGTGGTAAGCCCTTTGGCAGCTTGGTAGGAATCATGTCACCATAGCTGTCCAACACTCCCTTGATGCCCTTTAACAGCTCTCTTATTGGTGTTTCACGCCGCTATCCTTCTTTTTGCTTTTCCTGTGCTGCCAAAATTCCACTTCTTTAGATGCTCCCTTCTGCTGCATACATACAATGTACACTTGGTCCCCCTTGGGCTGACAATTCTTTAGCTATATGTGATACAATTGCGACACCTTCCATGCCTTGGTTTCCTTCTCCTCAGCCAATACGATAAAACTGTTTTCTCTCACTCTTCTTCGCTTTTACCTTGCTGCACACCCAATCCATGGCAGGATTCCACCAGTGCAGCCAGTCACGTCGCAATAGGCATCATAGGCATCTTGGGGACGTACAAAAGCTTACTTTGCACCACAGATTTCCAAGACGGACCCTCAAAGGCTTTAGAGAAAAACTGCAGTGTAGCTTCCCTTGCACCAACTTGGCCTTAGTTGGCTTCCCAGGTAGCCGTACAAGCCTCAACCTTCCCGCAAGCTTGTTGCTGAATAACAAGTGCAACGCGCCCCAATCCAGCAATGCTTTAATCTTTCGGCGGGTCTAGCGCACCTTTCTACCCACAAAACCAGCCGATGGAATTTTGGCTGTCAAGAGGATACCCGGAACGCTCCTGCTCCCTTCGCTCAACAAAAACATACTCGGAAACTCCCTTGTTGTTCAAGGACTTTTGGGGTTGGGGCTTGCTGATGTGGATGAGAACTTCCCAGTAGTTGACCGTCCGCCACTCACTGATGGCTACCGTTTTTCTCTTTCTTCGTCTTGCAGTTAGTTTGGTGCCCAGACTTTCTACAAATTCAACAGTTTCCACCACATGGCTTGCTCTATTGCTGGCCTCCATGCACTGCATTGACCTCCATGGGGTCATCTGATTGGTGTTGTGCTTGAAGCTCAAACGTTTCTTGCTTCTCACCAAAAGCCGCTCAATGGAAGCGTAACGTGTCAACGCGCTCGCCGGTGGCTAGCATCGCCTAGAGCTTCGTGATTCCACTCAATGCCAGTTTAAGCTAAATCTCAGCCTTCAAACCGTCATGGTACTCAGAAGATTCTAGGAAGCTTTCTAGCACGCTTACCACTCACTGGGCATCAGTGCTCAGTCAGCTCGTGGCGTCAACACAGGTCGGACGCGAAACGGCAAGGGTTTGGCTAGACGACACAGATAGTGTCAAATGTGCTTCCATAAACAAAAAAACATGTAGAGATAAATGAGAAGTGAGAAACAATCAACATAAATAGTTGCTGGACGGTAAGAGTGGTGGTGTTTTCGTACTTGCTCAAACTAGCCTAAAACCACAGTTTTGGTCATAACTCACTGCTCAGGTTTTAGAATCACCCGCAATCTACAACAGAACGTGCAGAACGGTGAGATCTACGCAATGGACCCACTCAAGGTGGGTTTGCACATCCAAACATGAACACCAAGTAAAACAAGGAAATCGGCTAAAATGGCCTGTCCACCGAGAAAACTTTAGAGCACTCTGAATTGCACTAAGAGCACCCATAAATGTACGAGTGCAGTACCAAGACATCAGCGTGTACTTTCCACGATAGGAAGCACACACAAAGTTGCAGGTCTCCTCATCGCATCGGTACAAGCTACTGGGTACGTGGGTCTTGACCACCGAGAAAACTCTAGCAAAGGCAGACCAGCCAGTCAGGCTGTAGAGACGCATCATCTGCGTCACACCCGTCATGTCGTCGCTACTGGATAAGTCCCTTGACGATCTGGAGTTCGATCGGGTCATCATGATCTCCAATGCGGCCGCCGCTCACCATCAGCTCTGGGTGCACTCGTAGCTGCCACGGCCGTGGCTCGTGACGGGTGGAAGCCACACACACAAACACTCCCCCTGGCTGACACATTCATCAACACCACAATGGCTAAGCAAAAGGCAGGACATGATGGCTCGGGAAACCAATCATGGCGAGCATTGATCAAGCATACGATAGCACAGGGTTTCCTTGTGACAATGGTGCATCCTACCAAGTGCCCGGGTCTCGACCATGCAAGAAATCAATCACACACCTACATGTCAAACATCATGGAAGAGTGACAGAGAAACAAGGTCTCCTTGTGACCCCGGAAAAAGTCTCCGGGTGTCCGGGTCTCGACCGCATCATGCATGGATCATACATAACACATGTGGGCAATGGGTCTCCACGTCACACCGGTAGAACTCACCAGGTGCGCGGGTCTCGACCGGCATAACCTCGACCCTAGCATTGTGCCGCACCCCAAGTAACCTCGCTGTCCTCAAAAAAGTGTCTGGCCAAAGTCCACACACCAACAGCCCCCATGGGCTGCAAAGGCTGACAGCTCGGGCAAAGATGATGGCTGGTCCTAACACAATCCCTGAGGAGGAAGCACGGCTCCCCCATGGCCACATACCCCTACACTACAATAGGAAGGGTGGCAACGATGTTGGTGAGACGTACTCTCATAGAGCCTCACCCTGGAGCGCCGTCGTTGCTGGTGTCGTCGTCGTTATCGTCACTGCTGTCATCATCTACTGATGTGACTGGTGCAGCGCTGAGGGCCTCCTCCAAGACAATTGCCTGCAGCATGGCCTCCAACTGCTCAGCTGCATATCGCCTCACGGCCTCCGCAATGTCGAGGCACGTGTGGAGCTCGACAAGCTCTCACGCGGCAGTTAACCAGCTGGCTACATCTGCGGCATATAGGCGGTAAGTCGCGGAACAAAACTGACCATAGACCTCGATCGTGTGCGTTTTGGCACAAGCCTAAGCCTCCTGTAGCCTCATGGTCTCACCCCGTAGGAAGGAGTGAAGCTGCGCCTGCTCGTCGCACAAGTCGACATCCTCTGCGTTAGTCATCAAATCAAGTGCCACCGGGCCAGGAAGTGCTGGTAGGGCAGGAGCGCAAGACAGTGAGTCACCACGGAAGTTGTCTGGGGCTGTAGGAACAAATGCTATGAAGGCACCTGCTGCTCATGACACACCTGTTGCTCGGCTGTCAGGTGTTACGCGAACGTCGACATGTGTAGGTAGAGCTCCATTCGCGGCAACGTCGTGGTCATCAAAGGTGCGGTCGGTGCCGTGGTGCTCCTTATGACCCCTAGTATGTAGCCCATTATCCACTTGCTGCTCAAGGTTCGCCTGTCCTAGACGTGCATCTTGAAGAGATCACTCAGCTGCCTCGAGATGCTTGTGTACATCCTCCACACACTCCTCGACAGCCCGCCGAGCTAGAACATGTGCTCAAGCCACCACTGCCTCCTACTCATCGACCGCGGAGCGTACGCGCTCTGCTACAAGAATCATAGCTTGGACAAGAGTAGCTGTGTTCTCGGCTGGAACCGCAGTGGTGTCAAGGACACTGGTCAGGGCATCGAGGTGTCGGAGGTCCGCACCACGCTCTATGTCCTCCATGGCACACACGCGGACGTCTGCTCTCACCGAAGGGCCACCTCGTGCTGGTGCCATGGCTGCTGTAAGGATGGTAGTGCACTGGGCCTCTACGTCTGCCTCCGACCCTGCGCCCAACCACTCCACGACGGACGACTCATCTTCATAGAGGAAGTCTGCCTCGTCCTGGTGGTCCATCACCTGCTCCTGGTGCCCAGCAATATCTGTTTGGACCACCTGGGCGTTTGTTGGGGGCCGAGTATCAACATCTCTATCACCTGCTCCTGCCACTGCTCCTCGCTCCATGGCGGTTGTCTCCACACCAGTTAACGCGGGAGCATGCACACCATCAGACGCAGCTCGTGCATCGGCCGTCGTCATGTCATCTGCCAAGGTATCAACAAACACCATCTCTATCCCTGACTTTGACTCAGCCTCGGACTAATCCTCTTCTGACGAAGAGTCTCCATCATGGTAAACGTCTCCCCTTGCCAAACTCTCCACTAGCTATGTCTTCTGTGTAGCATCATCTGCCTTAACCATCCTGCGCTGTAGAGTAGTCGCCTCACCAACGTCGCGCTCCACCGCGGTCGTCTGTAGAAAAACCATCCTCCCCACGACTGACACCTTGGCAGGAGCTGTGGGGACTTGGCAGACCAACCCGTGGGCAGGAGACAAGGGGGTCTCGTCACCTGAGACTGCTCCCACAGCTGCATCTGATTGTGCTGCCTATGCGCGCCGTGCAATACGAGCAGCTGGCTGCCGCACACGAAGAGTGCAAGAACGAGCAGTACGGCGAGGGGCTGAGGGTCCGTCTGTCGGTATGATGCCGACAGCCTCCAAGACGGAGCGGAGGGCAACGGATGTAGATGAGAGATCCGGTATACTAGCATCGTCGGAGGAAGGGATGCATGATCGGGAGGAAGATGAGGATGAAGTGGGAGGTGACACCTGCGCCGGGGTAGCAGCTTGCTCGGAAGTCACGTGGTCAAGGAGTTGCTGGACCATGCGCTTGAGGTTCCGGACCTCCATGTGTAGGGTGGCCATATCACCACGCAGAAGCGCTATGGCATTACTCGGTGACGTATCCACTGAAGCAGGAGGTGGGGAGGATCAAACCCAGGGGGGATGCCACCCAGGAGGTCGCTGTCGGCACTGGCGTCAGCCATGCTGCCTACTCGATTGTAATAGCACGAAAACCTTGAGGACAAGTGGGACTCGTGCCACGGCTGCATCAACCATTGTGCCTGTGGCGGCTACCACGGCTGAGGTTCAGGCGCAGACCACGGCGATGGCAAAGCCCACAGCCACATTGTGTAGCTCATGTCAAGAGCTGAGCGTGGATGATAGTCCTGCACACTTGATCCCGGTAGCGCAAAGAGCCACATAGAGGGATGCGAGTGGAGCGACGTCTCTCAGATGGGCTACGATGTCGTCAAATACGGCCACAACCTCAGCCATATTGTTGCATTATCGCCACACAGTGGCGATATCGCAATGTGCAACCTCAAGTTGCCTTGGATGCCGTCGATGCTGCAATGGGTGTCATCGTCAGCCGACGGCTGTGGCCTCAAGCCACCTTCGCTTATGCTCCTATTGCTGCGACTCTCGCGACGGCTTTGGCTATAGCAGTTTGTGTCGTCAGCCGACGGTGGTGGCATCAAGCCACACTAAAAGGTAAAATACTAAGAAAAACCCCCTTCCTAAATTCAAAGGGAGTAGGAGGGTCCCCCCTCCCTTTCTTTTTGGTTTGGGTTACCGAACACTTGGTGCCAGTTGGGTACCTTTTCCCGGGGTTTTACTTGAGTGTCCCACTCAAGGAAACCCTCCCTTTCCGGTTTTTTTTTTGGTTGTCTGGCTTGACCCTCGCGGCGAGCGCAGTGGAGGGGGAGGCTCGCTCCCTCCTCCCTCACGTGCAGTCGGCCGGAGGCCGCCCGTTGCCCTCCCCCGCCCCTCTCACCCGGCGGGGGGCCAGCGTTTGGCCGGCACACGCCGGCTCAAGTGCTGGTGCTTGGCCGGCGCTGTCACGCCCTCCGTCTGCACAATGGGCCCGATCGACCGGACCCCACCCCCCCCGGGTGGGGTCCCTCGCATCGGGTCACCCTCAGGCCCGACAACAGCAGCTGCTGCAGCAACTACTGTTGCGGTTGCTGCAGCAACTGCTGCTGCTGCTGCTGCAGCTGCTGCCTGCAGCTGTTGCTTGCTACTGTGGCTACTGCTTGCTACTGTTGTTGCTACAAATGTTGCTGTAGCTGCTTTTGTTGCTGCAGTTGCTGGTGCTGCTGCTGCGGCTACTGCTCACTACCGCTACCTCTACAGTCGCCTGCTTCGGCTGCTACTAGTGCGGTTGCTGCCTGCCCGCCGCTGCTGCGGCTGCTTCTGCAGCTGCTGCCTGCTGCTGCTATGATTATTGCAACTTGCGGCTGCTACTGCTCGCAGCGGCTGCTGCTGCTGCGAGAAGGTTCTTCCCCCCCCCCCCCCCCCATTTTTTTGGTGTGTACACACCGGTGACCAGACACGGGTGCTGCTGCCACCTAGTGCTGTTGCTGTAGTGGCTGCTGCCCGTAGCTGCTCTAGCAGCAGGTGCTTCCCGCCGATGTTGCTGCTACAGATGCAATTGCTCGTAGTTGTTTCCTCTATCTCCGATGCCTCCACCGCTCCATTGCAACGTAGTCATGTTGGGTTCCTCCAGGATGTGGTGATGCAACTATGGGTGGCTGTCGCTGCTGCCACTCACTGTTGCTCCTACTGCTGCGTCTCTGCTGCACAGCACAACGAGCTGTGGCTTGTTTGCTCTGATACCATGAGAATATTCCAAGAAGCTTCCTAGCACGCTTGCAATTGACTCGGCTTCAGCGCTCAGTCAGCTCGCGGTGTCAACACAGGTCGGACGCGAAATGGCAAGGGTTTGGCTAGACAACACAGACAGTGTCAAATGTGCTTCCATGAATAAAACACATGCAGAGAGAAATGACAACTGAGCAACAATCAGCCTAAATAGTTGCTGGCTGCTAGGGGCAGCAGTGTTTTCGTACTTGCTCAAACTGGCCTTAAACCACAGTTCCGGCCGTAACTCACTGTTCAGGTTTCAGAATCACCTGCAATCTACACCAGAACGTGCAGAACAGTGAGATCTACCCAATGGACCCACGCAAGGTGGGTTTGCATCATCCAAACACAAATAGCAAGCAAAAATAGCCTTTCCACCAAGAAAACTCTAGAGCACTTTGAACTACACTAAGAACTACACCCATAAATGTACAAGTGCAGTACCGAGACGTCAGCATATACTTTCCACGAACAGAAGCACACACAAAGTTGCAGGTCTCCTCATCGCACCGGTACACGCTACCGGGTGCGTGGGTCTCGACCACTGAGAAAACTCTAGCAACGGCAGACCAGCCAGTCAGGCTGTAGAGATGCATCATCTGCGTTACACCTGTCATGTCGTAGCTGCTGCATAAGTCCCTGGACAATCTGGAGTCTCGTCGGGTCATCACGATCTCCAATGCGGCCGCCGCTCACCATCAGCTCTGGGTGTAACCGTAGCTGCCACGGCCTTGGCTCGTGACGGGTGGAAGCCACACACACCAACAGGTACTCTTTTGTCATCTCTGGCCCGCTCATTTTGTCGGTTTCCAAGCACAACACCAAGAAACGGCTTGTGTACTTTTGCATTGAGCCTATCTGCTTGAGCTGCTTCAGCTTGTTGCGTGTGACCATAGAGGCATTCACGAGACAAAATCGATCTCTGATGGCTTGCTCAAACGGGTCCCATGTTGTTGGCACACGTGCTCCAATTTTCCACGTGCCTGGCTGCCACAACACCGCATGTTGTACAACTGCATCTCCACCTCCACCTCGAGTGGCTAGCACATTCAGTTGCCTCCACCACCACTCCAGTGCTGCTCCACGTAAAACTGTCACCGCAAATGACACACGCACAGCATCTTCTTGTGGAGTGTGACTCAGAGCCCCAAAGTGGCTGTTCATAGCAAACAGCCAGGTCTGTACGCTTGCACCCTTGACTGAGGGATTGAACAGTTCCAGAGCCTTTGCCTTTGGTTTTGGCGGATTCCTTGACCGGCTCGCCCAAACCTGTCCAACGTCAGTCCCGTCACGTGTGTCAGCCATGTGCCGATTTTGCCACTTTTCTCTAGCTTGAGGCCTCCAGGCTGCTTCTTGATCTGCTGTAGTGCCTCCTCCATGGCTCTTGATGACTTTTGGCCATTGGAGATCCCAAGAAAAAAATTGCAGCAATGAAAAAACATTCCGCCAATAATGCGACAGTCCCTGATGGAAATCGAACAACTTCGAAGTGAATTGGCAAGAAGAAACAGCAAACATGTTGGCTTCAATCAACACGATTCATCATTATTAGTTTCGACATTTTATGGCTAGAGATATTTCTCAAGAAACTGGTTCTCACCTTTGAAATTGGGCACTGAACCTCATCGCACACAAGATTGAAGCAACGAGTGCAACAAGTCACTTTAGCCTTTGGCAATGGATCCTTGAAAATTCCCCTACTCCTCCATCCTCGCATGGACACAGAGGACTAGCGGTGGCAGCGCACCTTCCATGAGTGACGTGGTGGCAATGATCTCCACCTTTGCATCCCACCTATTGCTTTTGGGTTCCATTCTAAAATCCTCACCTTTTGTGCACGTGGTTCCGCACCTGCGCCCATGTCTTACTAGAGATAGGCATCAGCAACAGTAGCCAGAAGAACACCTGGTCCTGCAAAAGCACCCCGTTCATGAATATCAATCATCCTCAGCAATCAGCACAAGTTGGTTCCCTTCACAGGTGCTACCTGCATCCACACTACATCAATCAACAGCTAGTGACCAGGTAGTAGCAGCAACACCAGCCACGTGAAGTTTCTTCAGCACCAGTAGCAATATCACAATCTTTAGAATGACCCCCATCAGCCTTCCCTCGCTGACCTGCCCTGGCTCCAACGTGATGGCTTAGCTGGCTTGAGTTCATTGCATCTCTTGGAAAGATGATGTAAAATCATTATTGCTGCATGACAAAGTTCCCCATTAGAACAGAAAAAAACATGTGAGGAGCACCAGATGGTCCTACTTGCTAACACAATACCCTCCACCAGATACAATGGAATGTTTGCCAAAAAACAACACAGCTCTTGCTGCGCAGCCAGCCAAGGAAGTACCTAAAGAATGGCCCCTATAGCACCCACTCGGTTTCCACCCCTTAAAACATCATGAATCTTTCCTAGCATATCCATCATCCTTGAATTTGATTGCATACGTAAGAGCCTAGCAGAACCAGCTGTACAAAGATCTACTTCCCCGCGTGGTTCCCCACTTATCCTTCATGAATGGACTTTGGGTGAACCATACTACACTTGTCCAAATTTTCCTCCAGGAGGAATTCAGCATACACTTTCTACATTCAATCGACAAGTCAGGCAGGGAACCTGCGGCATACGCGAGTCAAGGCTTTGGCCGCAACTGGAAATACATGCTGAAGAACTTTGCCAAATACAAATCAAACTCTTATGCTAACATGGCTCTAAAACCCTTTGACCTTCTTGCTGCATCAATTGTCATTGTCCATTGCATTGTTGACCAGAGTCTTGGTGGGCGCTGGAAAACAGGACTGCGGTAGCACTCATCAACTCTTTTCTTACAATGACCAAAACCTTCAAAATCAGGGTGAGGTCCAAGACAGAACCACCTTTGCCATACAACCTCCTTGTTTCATGACCGTCAGCCCCAAGCTGAGTTTACTGTTATACACAAGAACACGTCACAACAAAATTGGCTAGCACAAACAAGCCTTTAGCATTATATTGGTCATGTTTTGTGTATAAACAGAGTGATGGATATGAGATGCCAAAAAGTGACAAGAATAGGTTGCTTGATAGAAATCATCTGGCATAATTCTTTCTTAGAGGATGTTTCACAGGTTCCAACACACTTTACGGAACTCAATTTAGATTCCGTCTGAGTGAGATATGGATTTCCAAAGTTTGGAGATCACGGGTCGGGTTCAAGTGACGACCTGAGCACTTTGAGCTCAAAAGGCGGCAGGATTATTGGCCAGGACGGCTGAGAGCGGCCTTCAAGGAGAAAATTCGGCTAGAGGATCTCAAAGAGACTTCAAGGAAGGTGCAGACAACAATTTTTGGTCATCCAAGTGGTGTGAGACATAATTCTCTTGTGTGACAAGGTGCCTGCCGCTCATTCCGCTAGGCCAGGAGAGTGTGCTAGAGGGTAAACTTTGACAGAGTGTATCTCAGTGCTCCCTAGGCCAAATGAGGCATGTAAGGGCTTGTTAGAAAGCTGTGACTATGGAATTTATCACTCAAGAGTGGATTCAGACATTCGCGTCCTCTGCAAACCTAAATTTGCTTCCGTGATTTCTGTCTGTGCAACCTGCAACTCCCTCTCACAAACAGTTGGTCCTGCCTAGGCGGCTCTTAGTGAGCCTGATCACCTCCCTGAGGGCTGCCCCAGTTTCCTTCACAGAGGATTATCATTTGCTGCAACAATCAATAGCAAAGAATTCTAATCATCCTATTCACCTTTGATTCTTTGGCCCTCACAGCCGTGTCTTTGCTCGGCTATTCTCTCCTTACTCATCCTCTACCAGCCTCTCACTTACAGTTCCTCACTTCCTCACTCCACTCCTGTGCTTGTCTCTGCAAGTAGCCCTTGTCTACAAATGTATGCATTTCTTGCACGCTCATGTCTACCTTGCACTCCGTTGTTTTTCTCCTCGATTTCCATGTTTCCACTTTCCTCCTAACTTCTTGTTTTTGCTTTCAATTTACTGAATTCAACTCGTTTTACCCTTATTCATTCCATTGCTTTTGCTTTGTTTTGCTCACTTCCGGTACCACCACAAACCTTTTAGGACATCCTGGAGTGGAGAAGTCAACCTAATGTTAAAAAAAATCAGCACGCTTTGTGGAATATACGTCAAGTGTTAAAACACGCAGTTGAAGCCATACAAAAGATGATGAAAGAAAGCATTTGAGGAATGATGGATGAAATTGCTTGAATGTTTTGGCTTACAAATCCAGAATTCAACGTGTGTGGGGCAATAAATGTAAGGAAAATAGTAACTGTAACCGCTTCTCTGTAAAGGTAGTCATGTACTTGAATGACATGAAACTTTTCCCTCTTTAGACCACCACGTCCCAGCGTGTTGCATAGAGATGGCTGGTGCCAGCAAAAGAAGCCATTGATCAGGTGGCTCAGGTTGACACATGTTTCCTAGTTGTTGTGCGCTATGTTCTAAGCTTTCTTCTTGCAAAATAATTCAGTCGTCTTGCCTCGCTGTTGGTTTCAATGGATCTTTCCAATCACATACTCTGTACCCTCTTGTCCACTTCGATGGGTGTGGCCAATGTACCTCTCATCGAGGTTGTTTCACGTAGGGGTCTCTCTATAGTTGTAGATGAATGATCCTCATGCAGAATTTACAAATCCGTACTGTTGTTCTTCAGCAAAATGATTGAAGTACCTGTAAGACATCAGAATTGAAAGAGATTGTTTTCAATCTTCGGTCAATGTAATCCTTATTTGCATGTGATCAACAGTTTTGACAGGTGACAAACTATTTACTCAAAAAGACATGCATGTATT
>SZWC01024220.1:0-38111 GCA_023375785.1 Penium margaritaceum
CCCCCCCCCCCCCCCCGCAATAAAAACTGTATTGCGGGGTGCATTCGGTAATGTAGCTGGACGATGGACGTTTTGATATACAACTGTATAAATACACTTGTGTAGATATTCAAGAGAATGCACAATACACTCCTCGCTACTCATCCCCAATACACTCAGGGTATTTGAGGGGGTGGTGGAGCGGACAACGAGCTCTCCCGGGGGTAGCTCGTCATCCGTAAAGCAATATTACTTCTCTTGCTCGTCCCCCCCCCCCTCCAATAGAAAGTGTATTGCGGAGGTGTATTTGGTAGTGTAGGTGGGTGACGGCCGTTATGATACACAAGTGTATAAATACACTTGTAAATTTGCTCAAGCGGATGCACAATACACTCACCGCTACACAATCCCAATACACTCGGGGTTTTTGTTGGGGGAGGGGAGGGGGGGTATCAGATGACGAGTCCCTCCAGGGAGAGGGGGTGAACTCATCATCTGTATAGCAATATTTTCTCTTTCGCTCGTCGTCCGGTCCCCCCCCCCCCCCTGCAATAGAAATTATATTACGGAGGTGTATTGGGTAGTGTAGTTGGGCGACGATTGAACCTATACACAAGTGTACAAATACACTAGTGAAATTCATGGATCGTGCATACCATACACTCCCCGATATACTCCACCAATGCACATAAGGTGTTAGGGGGGTGTTTCGAGACAGACATCGCGTAAATGACGCGTGTGTACACTTTGAGTTATTGAGCTAGGTCAACAGTTGTACCTGCTGTCACCAACAGGAATAACATTGGCTTCTCACACATGTTCCGGCAGATAACAGGTTGGACACTAATATCCACAAAGAGTTCTGAAGACAGAAATGGGCCAAATAATTGCAACTAAAAGTTCTCAGGTAAAAAACAATGTCATAGCTTAGGTGAATCATTCCAAATGAGTTTCAAATTTGAGGGGACTTTGTTTTTGTTCACTGGAGGTGAAGTGATCTAAGAAGTGCATGTACACAAAAGAACTTCTAGGAAGTAGAGGGCTTGGGGCTTTTGTATACATAGCTGACGTAGTGTATCAAAAGGGCATGATTAGCTATACCTCCCATCGTAACAGTGAAAGTGTGCCCAAAGCACCATTAAAACAGTGATAATGTGACCTAAGCACCATAGACATAGTGAAATTGTGACCAAAGTACCATTGGAAAAGTTGTAATGTGACCTTAATACCATAGACACAGTGAAGGTGTGACCAAAGTACCATTAGAACTGTTACAATGTGACCAAAGAACCGTAGACATAGTGAATGTATGGCCAAAGCACCATTGAAACATTGAAATTGTGACCGAAGCGTCATAGACACAGTGAAAGTGTGAAAAAGGCACCATTGAAAAAGTGATAATGCAACCAAAGCACCATAAAAACAGAAACGTGTTACCAAAGCAAAATTGAAACAGTGATAACATGACCTAAGCACCGTAGACACAGTGAATGTGTGACCAAAGCACCATCAAAACAGTGATGATGTGACCTTAGCACCATAGCCACAGTGAAAGTGTGACCAAAGCACCATTGAAACACTGATAATGTAACCAAAGGACCATAGGCACAATATACGTGTGACCAAAGCACCATTGCAACAGTGATAATATGACCTAAGTACTATAGAAACAATGAAAGTGTTACCAAATCACCATTGAAACAGTGATAATGTGACCACAGGACCATGGCAACGTGAAAGTCTGACCAAAGTAGGATTGAAACAGTGATGATGTGACATAAGCACCATAGACAAAGTGAAAGCGTGACCAAAGCACCATTGCAACAGTGATATTGTGACCTAAGCACCATATACATAGTGAAAGTGTGGCCAAAGTACTATTGAAACAGTGATAACGTGACCAAAGCACCATAGGCACAGTGAAAATGTGACAAAAGCACCAATGAAACAGTGATCATATGACCAAAGCACCCTACACATAGTGAAAGAGTGACCAAAGCACAATTGAAAAAATGATATTGTAACCAAAGCTCCACAGACACATCAACGTGTGACCAAAGCACCTATGAAATAATGATAATGTGACCTAAATATCATAGACGTAGTGAACGTGTTACCAAGGCATCATTAAAACAGCAATAAAGTGACCTAAGTACCATAGACACATTGAAAGTGTGACCAAAGCACCATCAAAACAGTGATATTGTGACCTAAACACTATAGGTACAGTGAAAGTGTGACAAAACCACCACTGAACAGTGATAATGTGACCAACGCACCATAGACACAGTGAAATCCAGACCAAAGCACCATTGAGATGGTGCTAATGTGACCAAAACACCTTAGTCACAGTGAAGGTATGACCAGAACACCATTAAAACAGTAATAATGTGACCTAGGCACCATAGACATGGTGAGAGTGTGACAAAAGCACCATTGAAACTGTTGTAATATGACCTACGCACGGTAGACACAGTGAAGGTGTGACCAAAGTACCTTTAAAACACTAGCAATGTGACCAAAGCACCACATACACAGAGAAGGTATGACCAAAGCACCAATGAAACATTGATAGTGTGACCTAAGCATCATAGACACAGTGAAAGTCTGACCAAAGTACCATTGAAATAGTGATAATGTAACCAAAGCATCTTAGAAACATAAAAGTGTGACCAAAGCACCATTGAAACAGTGATAATGTGACCAAAGCACCATACACACAGTGAACGTGCGACCAAAACAACATTCAAACAGTTATAATGCGACTTAAGCACCACCGCCATAGTGAAATTGTGACCAGAGCACCATTGAAACAGTGATAATGTGACCAGAGCACCATAGACACAATGAAAGTGTGACAGAATCACTATTGAACCAGTGATCATGTGACCAAAGCACCATGGCAACGTGAAAGTGTCACCAAAGCACCATTGAAACAGAGATAACATAACCTAAGCACCATAGAAAAAGTGAAATTGTGACCAAAGAACAATTGAAACAGTGATAACATGACCTAGGCACCATACACACAGTGAAAGGGTGACCAAATCACCATTGAAACGATGATAATGAGACCTAAGCACCATAGGCACAGTGAAATTGTGACCAAAGTACCATTGTAACTGTGAGAATGTGACCTAAGCACCATAGATACAACAAAATTGGGACCAAAACACCATTGAAAATTTTATAATGTGACCAAAGACCCATAGACACAGTCAAATTGTAACCAAAACACCATTGAAACAGTGATAGTTTGACCTAAGCCCCAAAGACGCAGTGAACTTCTGACCAAAGTACCATTGACACGGTGATAATGTGTCCAAAGCACCATAGACGCAATGAAAGTGTGACCAAAGCACCATTGGAACTGTGATAATGTGACCTCAGCACCATAGACATAGTGAAAATGTGACCAAAGTACCATTGAAACAGTGATAATCTGACCAAAGCACCTTACACACAGAGAAACTGTGACGAGAGCACCATTGAAACAGTGTTAATACGACCCAAACACCATAGACATAGTGAAAGTGTATCCAAAGAACCATTGAAATAGTGATAATGTGACCAAAGCACAATAAACAAAGTGGATGTTTGACCAAACCACCATTAAAACAGTGATACTGTGACCTAAGCACCATAGACACAGTAAACATGTGAACAAAACACTATGAAAACAGTGATGATGTGTGACGTAAGCACCGTAGACACAGTGAAAATGTGACCAAAGCACCATTGAAACAATGATAATGTGACCAAAGCACCAGAGACACAATAAACCAGTGACCAAATCACCATTGAAACGGTGATGATATGAACTAAGCACTATAGAAAGAGCAAAAGTGTAACCAAAGCTCCATGGAAACACTGATAATGTGACCAAAGCACCATGGTGACGTGGAAGTGTGACCAAAGCACCATTGAGGCAGTGATAATGTGACCAACTCACCATAGACACAATGAAGGTGTGACCAAAGCACCATTGAAACAGTGAATGTGTGACCTAAGCACCACAGACACACTGATAGTTTGACCAAAGCACCACTGACATAGTGATAATGTGACCAAAGCACCATAGGTATAGTGAAAGTATGACCAAAGCACCATTATAACTTTTATTATGTGACCTCACAACCATAGACAGATTGAAAACGTAACCAAAGCACCATTGAGACTATGATAATGTGATCTAGACACCATAGACATAATGAAAGTGTCACCAAAGTACCATGTAAAACAGTAATAATGTGACCTTAGCACATAGACACAGTGAAAGTGTGACCACAGCACCATTGAAACAATGATAATGTGATGAAAGCACAATAGAAAAAGTGAAAGTGCGACTAAAGGACCATAAAAACAATGATAACATGATCTACGAGCTACAAAAACAGCAAAACAGTGATAATGTGACCACAGCACCATAGACCTAGTGAAATTATGACCAAAGCACCATTCAAACACTCATAATGTGACCAAAGCACCATGGCAATGTGAAATTGTGACCAAAGTACCATTGAAACAATGATAATATGACCTAAGCCCCATAGACAGAGTGAAAGTGTGACCAACGAACCATTGAAACAGCGATAATGTGACTTAAGCACCATAAACACAGTGAAAGTGTGACCAAAGCACTATCCAAACAGTGATAATGTGACCAAAACACCTTAGACACAGTGAAAGTCTGACCAAAGCAACATTGAAACGGTGATAATGGGACCTGAGTACCATAGACATAGCTAAACTATTGCCTAAGAACCATTGAAACAGTTGTATTGTGACCTAAGCACCATAGACACAGTGAAGGTGTGACCAAAGTACCATTACAACAGTGGCAATGTGACCAAAGCATCATATACACAGTGAACGTAGGACCAAAGCACCATTGAAACAGTAATAGTGTGACCTAAGCGTCATAGCGCAATGAAGGTAGGACCAAAGCATCATTGAAAAAATAATTATGTGACCTTAGCACCATAGACACAGTGAAAGTGGGTCCAAAGCACCAGTGAAACAGTGAGAATGTGACCAAAGCACCATAGACACAGTGAACGTGTGACCAAAGCAAAATTGAATGAGTGACAATGTGACCTAAGCACCATACATACAGTGAAAGTGTGACCAAAGCACAACTGAAACAGCGATAATGTAACCACAACACCATAGACATAGTGAAAGTGTGACAAAAGGACCATTGAAACATTGATAATGTCACCAAAGCACCATGACAATGTGAAAGTGTGGTCAAAGTAACATTGAAACATTGATAATGTAACCTAAGCACCATAGACACAATAAAAGAGTGTCCAAAGCACCATTGGAATTGTGATGATGTGACCAAAGTACCATACAAACAGTGAAAGTGTGGCCAAAGCACCATTGAAACAGTGATAATGTGACCTAAGCACCGTAAACAAAGTGTAAGTGTGACCAAAGCACCTTTGAAACAATGATAATGTGACCACAGCACCTTTGACAAAGTGAAAGTGTGACCAAAGCACCAATGAAACAGTGTTAAAGTGACCTAAGCACCTTAGACACAGTGAAAGTGTGCCAAAGCACCATTGAAACAGTGATTATGTGACCAAAGTACCATAGACACAAACAAAGTATGACCAAACAACCATTAAAATACTAACAATGTGACCAAAGTACGATAGACACAATGAGATGTGACCAAAGCACCGTTGAAACATTAATACTGGGACCAAAGTACCAAAGACGCATATACGTCTCACCAATGCACCATTGAAATAGTGATAATGTACCCAAAGGACAAACGACACATAAATGTGTGAGCAAAGCACCATTGAAACAATGATAATAATGTGTCCTAAGCACCATAGACACAGTAAAAGTGTGACCATAGAACCATAAAAACAGAAACATTGTGACCTAAGCACCACAGACAGTGAGAGTGTTATCAAAGCACCCGCGAAAAAGTGATAATGTGAGCAACGCACCATAAACATTGTGAAAGTGTGATCAAAGCACCACTGAAACAGGGAAAATGTGACCAAAACACCATAGACACAGTAAAATGGTGACCAAAGCACCATTGAAACAATAATAATGTGACCTAAGCACCTTAGACATACTCAAAGTGTAACCAAAGCACCATTGAAGCAGTGATAATGGGACCTCAGTACTATAGACAGAGTGAAAGTGTGACCAAAGCACCATTGAAATAGTTATGATGTGACCAAAGCACCATAGACACTAGAAACGTGTGACCAAAGCACCATGAAAACTCTGAGAATGTCACCAAATCATTATAAACACAATGAAGTAGTGACCAAAGCACCATTGAAACAGTAATAATATGACCTAAGCACTATAACCATAGTGAAAGTGTGACAAAATCACCATTGCAACAGTGATAATGAGACCTAAGTACCATAAACATTGTGAAAGTGTGACCAAAGCACCATTGAAACAGTTACATGGGACCAAAGCACCATAGACAAAGTTAAAATGTGACTGAAGTACCATTGCAACAGTGACAATGTGACAAAATCACCAAAGACACAGTGAACGTGTGACCAAAGCACCATTGAAATAGTGATAATGTGACCTAAGCACCTAAAGAGAGTGAAATATGACCAAAGCACCATTAAAACAGTGATATTGTGACCTAAGCACAATAGACACAGTGAATGTGTGACCAAAGCAACATTGAAACTGTGAAAATGTGACCTAAGCACCATACATACAGTGAAGGTGTGACGAAAGCACCATCGAAACTGTGATAATGTGACCAAAGCTCCATAGACACATAAACGTGTGAATAAAGCACCATTGAAATAGTGATAATGTGACCTAATCACCATAGACACAGTGAAAGTGAGACCAAAGTACCATTGAAACAGTGATAATGTGGCCTAAGCACCATAGACACAAAGAAAGTATGACCAAAGCATCATTGAAAGAGTGATAGGTGACCAAAGCTTCATAGACACAATGAGCTGTGACCTTTGGACCATTCAAGCAATGATAATGTGCCAAAAGCATGATGGCAACATGACAGTATGACCAAAGCATCATTAAATCAGTGATAATGTGACCTAGACACCATAGACACAATGAAGATGTGACCAAAGCATAATCGAAACAATGATAATGTAACTTAAGCACCATAGACACTGCGAAAGTGTGACCAAAGCATCAATGACACAGTGATAATGTGACCAAAGCACCACAGACACAATGAACATGTGACAAAAGCACAATTGAAACAATGATACTGGGACCAAAGCACCATAGACACAATGAATGTGTGACCAAAGCACCATAGAGGCAATGATAATGTGACCAAAGCACCATTGCAACGTGAAGGCATGACCAAAGCACCATTGAAACAGTGACGATGTGACGTAAGCACCATAGACACAGTAAATGCATGACCAAAGCACCATTGAAACAGTGATAACGTGCCCTAAGCACCATAGACAAAGATAAAGGGTGACAAAAGCACCATTAAAATAGCGATAATATGAGCAAAGCACCATAGACAGATAAAAGTGTGACCAAAGCACCATTCAAACAGTGATAACGTGACCTAAGCACCATAGAAACAGTGAAAGTGTGACCAAAGAACCATTAAAACAGTGATAATGTGACATAAGGACCATAGACACAGTGAAAGTGTGACCAAAGCACCATTGAAGCAATACAAATGTGACCAAAGCACCATTGACACAGTGAAAGTATGACCAAAGCACCATAAAAACAGTGATAATGTGACTTAAGCACCATAGACACAGTTAATCTGTGACCAAAGCACGATTGAAACAGTGATAATGTAACAAACGCACCTTAGACACAGTGAACATTTGACCAAAAATCCATAGAAACAGTGATAATGTGACCTTACACCATAGACACTGTGAGAGTGTGACCAAACCACCATTCAAACAGTGACAATGTGACCAAAGCACCATATACACAGTGAAAGTGTGACCAAAGCACCATTAAAACAATGTTAATGTGACCAAAGGACTATAGGCAGAGTGAAAGTGTGACCAAAGCACCATTAAAATAGAGATAATGTGACTTTCACACAATAGACACAGTGAAAATGTAACCAACGTACCATTGAAATAGCGATAATGTGACCTAAGTACCATATATACAGTGAATGTGTGACTAAACCACCATTGAAACAGTGATAAGTGACCAAAGTACCATAGAGACAGTAAAGGTGTGACCAAAGCACCATTGAAAAAGTGAGAGTGTGACCTAAGCATCATAAACACAGTTAAAGTGTGACCAAGGCACCATTGAAAAGGTGATAATGTCACTAAAGTTCCATAGACACATGAAAATGTGATAAAAACACCATTGAAACAGTGATAATGTCACCTTAGCTGTCTGATTATTGAAGACAAAGTCAACACTGACATAATCCTTTGGATAATCCAAGCTCTAAATAAGGTTGAGGTTCCGCACCGAGCCAACACAAACCACCTCGCCAATGGATTGTCGGTTAGGATCAAGGACCCAGAGGCAAGCCACCCCTTATAACTGCGACCACATCGCAACCGCGTCCGGCTAGCGGAAAGAAGCTATTGCTTTGCTTTTGTCCTGTTCTGCTATGTATTACAGAGGATGTTCATTCTCTTCAGGTTTACCATAACAGTTTATTCCCCGTTTGCTTCCGCAGCTTTGCCGCCGTGTCTCTGCCCTGCTCACCTCATCGCTCATTCTTTCGCATCCTGCTATCCAAAGTGCTCGCTCCCATCAGACCTCTCTCCAGTGATTTTGATTCTCCTTGCACCACTTCTGGTTCCTATCCGCGTTTATTGCTGATCCTCGCTTCTCGACTAACTCCTGCATTGCCCTGCAGCTCTGTCTCATCCTTAGCCAAAATTCAAGATGACGCCTGCATACGTCATTATTTGTTCCTGCTTCTACCGTTGCCATTGCCTCCTCCTGCATTATTACGACATGGTATCAGAGCCTTAACCAACATCTCCTGGACCTTCCTCACCAGGTCATCACTTCGCCGGCCCCATCGCTGCTCTCACGCACTCTCTCAGCATCCGTCAAAGCTGACAACAGCAACTGCGCTCTGAGCACCCCTTGAACCTTGGCAGTTCTTGCCGCTATGACTAAGCCCTGTGTCCTATCACACGCCCGTGGCAATGTCTGGCACTCGTTCTTTCCAGCAGTTCAAAGCAGGTTACGAGCCCCTCACTGTTGACATCTTTGTAGAAGTTTCCCGCTGTCTTCAACTTCCTTTCCTTTTCACCCTGCATGGCTTTCAGATCACTTCCACCTGCCTGCCTCTCTTCCTTGCCACACGTGACAATCTCCGTGATCGAGTGGAACGGTCATGTTGCGTCAACGCCTCCGCTTTCCGTAGCACCTTCTCCATTTTATTCCCCTTCAGCCGCTGCAGCTGTCCCTGACTGCTCCATCTGCTTCATCTACATCTTCATCCTAGACCATCTTCTCGCGCCGCCCTCCCACACCACCTCCTCTCGTCCTCAGCAGTAGCAGAGCTCCATCCCCCATCAGGACATTGGACACCACCAGTCTTCCTACTTGTCATTCTCGAGCCAACTGGAGAACAAGCCGTCACTCTCCTGATAACTGTGTACGCCTCTGCTTCTCTTGGATTGCTATCGCTGCAGGAATCTTCCTTTGCTGAAAGGATACCGGACACCACCAGTCTTCCTGCCCATCTCGGGCCAACTGGGGGCACAAGACATCACTCTCTTGACAGCAGGGGACCTTTTTCTGCCACATCAACCTTTCTCCACATCTGCTTCTTCTTCATCAGCTACTCCTGCTGCCTTCCCGTCCATCGGCTCTAGCATCCTCCTCCTTCTGCCTCCATTGTGCTCACCTAATTAATCATCCTCTGGATCTTCCTCCTTGATTCATCATCAGCCTCAGCATCCTCCTCCCTCATCATCATTGTTCTCAGATTCCCTATCGTCTCCATCCTCATTGTCTTCATCATCTTCACCATCATCAAACCATCAGCAGCGCCCGTGGTCTCAACCTTGCGCCCACGCTATCCTCATCAAAATCTGCCACTTTCCGTATCATCCTCTGCTCGGCACAAGGATTCGCCCAGTCACATCGCCTTTCCTACTATGACCTGCAACCACGCCAAAATTTCAGCAGCACACGTGGCTTGCCCCTGCGCCCAAATTCCATCATCAGCTACCGCCTTCGTTATCAACGTCATCTTCATCTACGGCCAGCACAAGGATGTGCACAAGCTTGCTGCCAACCTGGCAGCAGCCTGCACCCCTACTGGCAGCAGATTTCTCGCAGTGCGTTGACTCCTACCTTCCCCTTGCCGCATCCTACCTCCCTAACTTGTAGCACACGTGGTTCGTCCCTGCATCCAGTTCATCACTCCTCCGCAAGCATCTACCGTCATCATCTTCCGCTCGCCACCAGATCTGCCTGGCTGAACCGCCAATCTCGCGGTTGCCTACACCCACGCCGATCCATCTTCAGCACACGTGGTTCAACCCCTGTGCATAAACTTCAGCATTCAAGCATCTGCCCTTCTCTCATCCTCCCTCCTCCGCACTGGCACCTGAATCTGCCCGGTAACACCGCTAATCTTGCGGTGACCTGCATCCTCACCACTCCTCAGCAGCAGCAAAACTCCCTCTCGCCAGAGTGTCAGACACCATCAGTCGTCCTGCTCGTCGGGCTCAAGCAAATTGGAGGCACAAGCCGTCACTCCTCCAACAAAATGGGATGTTTCTGCCTCCTTAGTATTGCCTTCTCCCGCACGTGGGCACAACGCCCACACCTCTTCTCCATCAGCACTTGCATTTGTAGCCGAAGCCAGACAATAAAGACACAACCAAAACACCACTGGAACCGGACAAAACACCCGTCTTCTTACTTCATCAAGCTAACAGGTGGAAGAAACCGCTGTAGCTGTGGTCCTGACTGCCTGAATTTCTGCGCTTCCCGTTACTCTCCCTGGACTCAGATATTTTGCTGTGGCAGAGTCCTCTTTGAGCGTGGCATTGTGGCAGTGCCCTCCACTCATGCATTCCCAGCATTCAGCACCATCACCATCCCCATCATCATCATCATCATCATCACCCTTCTACGGGATAATGCCGAGGATAATGAGCTCTCGACGGTGTCCCCTTGGAACAGCATCCTCATCAACGCTATCTCCTCAGATGGCCTTGATGAATCAACGGTTTCGCGCGGTACTCCCTACACTGGAACAGACCATTAGTAACAACACAGCCACTGCCCTTCTTTGTGTTCAACTATCAATGAAGCCAATCTACTTCATTGACTGTTCCACACCTAGCAGGGCACTGACTGACATTGTTCCTCATCTTCAAGAGTGCCTACGGAACTCCTCCCAACTGCACAAGAGAAGAGGTGGTTCCACAACCTACCACCTACCATCGATGGATTGTTAAACTACTGCTCAATCTGGGGAGACTCCAATTCCCCAAGTTCAATCTTTGACAGGTACTCCGCGGTCTAATTAATTCAATACCCCTTCTTGGTACGGACTGGGTAGAAGCACTTCTGAAGGAGACGCTCATCCTCACCACTCATCACTCTCTTCACCCACTCATCCGGCAACCACACGAAGGATTCTCAGAGACCTCGCAATCCCTGTATCTGACCTGTGCACTACCTCCTCTCCAGTGTTGACTTCAGGCGGGCTGTCAGAACATTAAAGACAAAGTCAACACTGACATAATCCCTTAGATAATCCGAGCTCTGAATAAGGTTCAGGTTCTGCACCGAGCCAACACAAACCACCTCGCCAACAGATTGTTGGTCACGATCAAGAACCCAGAGGCAAGCCACCCCTAATAACTGCGACCACATTGCAACCGCGTCCAGCTAGCAGAAAGAAGCCGTTGCTTTGTTTTTTTCCTGATCTACTATATATTACAAAAGGATGTTCATTCCCTGGAGGTTAACCTGAACAGTCCGTTCAATCTGTTCCCCATTTGGTTCTGCGGCTTCGCTGCCGTGTCTCCGCTCTGCTCGCCTCATTGCTCATTCTTTTGTATCCTCCTATCCGAAGCCCTCACTCCCATCAGACCTCTCTCAAGTAATTTTGCTTCATTCCGCATCACCTCGACCTCCTCCTCGCAGCACTTCTGGTTCCAATCCTCATTTAATGCTGATCCTTGCTTCTTGACTAACTCCTGCATTGCCATGAAGCTCTGTCTCATCCTTGACCAACATTCACGAGGTCTCCTACATACAACATTACTTCTGCCTGCTTCTGCCGTTGCCATTGCCACCTCCTCTATTCTTATGACATAAGCATAGACACAATGAACATGTGACCAAAGCACCATTACAAGAGTAGTAATGTGACCCAAGTACCATAAACACAGTGACAGTATTACCAAAGCACCATTGAAACAATGATAATGTGACCAAAGCACCATAGACATAGTAAAAGAGTGACCAAATCACCATTAAATCAATGACAATATAACCAGTGAAAGTGTGATACAAGCACCATTGAAACGATGAAAGTGTGATAAAAGAACAATTGAAACAGTGATACTGTGACCACAACACCATATGCGTAGTGAAAGTGTGACCAAAGCACCATTGAAATAGTAATAATGTGACCAAAGCACCATAGACACAGTGTAAATGTGACCAAAGCACCATTGAAACAGTCAAAATGTGACATAAGCACTATAGACACAGTGAAAGTGTGACCAATGCACCATTGAAACAGTGAAAATGTGACCAAAGCACCATAGACATAGTGAAAGTGTAACCAAAGTACCATAACATTGCGAATGTGACCAAAGCACCATAGACACATTGAAAGTGTGACCAAAGAACCATTGAAACAGTGGCAATGAGACCTAAGCCCTATAGACACAGTGAATGTGTGACCAAAGCACCATTGAAACAGTGATTATGTGACCTAAGCACCATAGACACAGTGAACGTGTGACCAAATAACCATTAAAACAGTGATATTGTGACTAAAGCATCATAGAAACAATGAAAGTGTGACCAAAGACCAATGAAACAATGATAATGTGACCAAAGCATCATAGACACAGTGAAAGTGTGACCAAAGCACCATTCAAACACTGATAATGTCACGGAAGTACCGTAGACACAGTGAAGGTGTGACAAAAGCACCATTGAAACAGTGATAACATAACCTTATCACCAAAGACATAGTGAAAGTGTGACCAAAGCACCATTGAAATACGGATAGTGTGGACAAAGCACCACAGACACTTAAAAAAAATGAGACCAAATCACCACTGACAAATTGATATTGTGACCTAAGTACCATAGACACAATGAAATCGTGACCAAAGCACCATTACAAATGTGACGATGTGATCAAAGCACCAAAACCATAATGAAGCTGTAACCAAAGAACCATTGAAAAAGTGATAATGTGACCAAAGCACCATAGTCATAGCAAAGGTGTGACCAAAGCACCATTGAAACTGTGATGATGTGACCAAAGCTCCATAGACACAAACACGTGTGGCCAAAGCACCATCAAAACAGTGATCATGTGTCCTAAGCACTATATACACAGTGAAAGTGTGACCAAAACACCATTGAAACAGTGATAACAGGACCTAAGCACCATAGACACAGTGAACGCATGAGCAAGGCACCATTGAAACAATGAGAATGTGACCTAAACACTATAGGTACAGTGAAGATATGACCAAAGCATCATTGAAACAGGAAAAATGTGAGCAATGCACCATAGACACAGTGAAAGTGTGACCATAGTACCATTCAAGCAATGATCATGTGACCAAAGCACCATGACAACGTGAAAGTTTGACCAAAGCACCATTGAAACAGTGATAACGTGACCTAAGCACCACAGATACGGTAAAATTGTGACCAAAGCACCATTGAACCAGTAATAACGTGACCCAGGCACCTTAGAAACAATGAAAGTGTGACCAAAGCACCATTGAAACAGTGAAATTATGACCAAAGCACCATAGACACAGTGAAAGAATGACCACAGCATCAGTGAAATAGTGATAATGTGCCCGAAGCATCATAGAAACAATGAAAGTGTGACCAAAGCACCATTCAAACAGTGATAATGTAACCTAAGCACCATGGACACGGTGAAAACATAACCAAAGGACTATTGAAGCAATGATTGTGTGACCTAAGCACCATGGAAACAGTGAAAGTGTGACCAAAGCACCATTCAAACAATGATAATGTGACGAAAGCACCATAGACACAGTGAAAGTGTGAATAAAGCACCATTGAAAAAGTGATAATGTGACATGAGCATTATAGGTATATTAAAATTGTGTCCATAACACCATTTAAAAAGTGATAATGTGACCAAAGCACAATAGACACAGTGAAGGTGTGACCAAAGCACCATTAAAAAGTGACAATGTGACAAAAGCACCATAGACACAGTGAAGGTGTGACCAAAGAACCATCAAAACTGTGATGATGTTACCAAATCCCCATAAACACATAAAAGTGTAACCAAAACACCATTGAAACAAAATAATGTGACCAAAGCACCATAGACACATTGAAAGTGTTACCAAAGCACCATTGAGAAAGTGATAATGTGACCTAAGTACCATAGACACAGTGAGAATATGACCACCGCACCATTGAAACATTCATAATGTGTCCTAAGCGCTGTAGGTACAGTGAAATAATACCCAAAGTATCATTGAAACAGTGACAATGTGACTAAAGCACCCCAGACATAGTGAAAGTGTGACCAAAGCACCATTAAAACAGTGATTATGTAACCAAAGCAATGTAGACACAATAAACGTGTGACCAAAGCACCCTTAAAACCAGTGATATCATGACTTAAGCACTATACACACAATGAAAGTGTGACCAAAGCACCAGTGAAACAGTGAAAATGTGCCAAAAGCACCATAGACATAGTGAAATTTTGACCAAAGCACCATTAAAAATGTGATAATGTGACCGACGCACCCTACACACAATGAACGTGTGACCAAAGCGCCATTGAAGCAGTGATAATGTGACAAAAGCACCATAGACATTTAAAAGTGTAACCAAAGTACCATTGACACGGTGATAATCTGACCTAAGCACCATAAAAACAGTAAACGTGGGACCAGAGCACCATAGCACAGTGAAAGTATGATCAACGCACCATTGAAACCGTGATAATGTGACCATGACACCATCGATATAGTGAAAGTGTGACCAAACCACCATTCAAACAGTGATAATGTGACCAAAGCACCATAGACACAGTGAAAGTGTGACCAAAAACCATTGAGGCAGTGATAATGTGACCTAAGTACCATAGACCCAGTGAACTTTTGACAAAAGTACCACTAAAATTGTGATAATATGACCTAAACACTATAGAGACAGTGAAAGTGTGACCAAAGCACCATTATAACGATGATAATGTGACTTAAGCACCGTAGACACAAAGTGTGTCCAGAGCACCATTGAAACACTGATATTGTAACCTATGCAATATCGACACAGCAAGTGTGACCAAAGTACCGCTAAAACGGTGATAATGTGACCAAAGAACCATTGACATAGTGTAAGTGTGACCAAAGAACCATTAAAACAGTGATAATGTGACCTAAGCACCATAGATATACTAAAAGAGTGATAAAAGCACCATTGAAATGGTGATAATGTGACCAAAGCTCCATAGACACATAATAGTATGACCAAAGCATCGACAAAACAGTGATAATATGACCTAAATATCATAGACACAATGAAAGTGTGAACAAAGCACCATTGAAACAGTGAAAATGTGACCTAAGCATCATAGACACAGTAAAACATTTACCAAAGCACCATTGAAATACTGATAATGTGACTTAAGCAGTATACACAGTGGAAGTGTGACCAAAGAACTATTGAAACATTGATAATGTGACCTTGAAACCATAGATACAGTGAAAGTATGACCAAAGCATCATTGAAACAGTGATAATGTGACGTAAGCACCATAGACACTTTGAAAGTGTGACCAAAGCACCATTGAAACAGTGAGAATACGACCAAAGTACCATAGACACAATGAAGATGGGACCAAAGCACCATTGAAACAATGATAATGTAACCTAAGCACTAAAGACACAGTGAAACTGTGATCCAAGCCCCATTGAAACAGTGATAATGTGACCAGAGCACAATCCACACATAAAGGTGACCAGAACACAATTGAAACAGTAATAATATGACCAAACCATAGACACAGTGAAATTGTGACCAAAACACCACTAAAACAGTGATAATGTGACCTAAGCACTATAGACACAGTGAAAGTGTGACGGAAGCACCATTGAATAAGGTGATAATGTGGCCAAAGCACCATAGACACAATGAAAGTGTGACAAAAGCACTACGGAAACAATGATAGTGTGACCTAAGTACCATAGACAGAGCAAAATTGTGACCAAAGCACCATTGAAAGAGTGATAATGTGACCTAAGCAACAAAGGCACAGTGAAAGTATAACAAAAGCACCATTCAAACGGTGATAATGTGATCAAAGCACCATAGACACGTAGAAGTGCGACCAAAGCACCATTGAAATAGTGATAACAGACCTAAACATCATAGACACAGTGGAAGTGTGACCAAAGCACCATCAAAACAATGATAATGAGACCACATCACCGTGGACACAGTGAAACTGTAGCCAAAGCACCATTAAAACAGTGATAATGTGACCTAAGCACAGTAGACATAGTGAAGATGTGACCAACGCACCATTGAAAACAGTGCTAATATGACCTAAGCACCATCGACACAATGAAAGTGTGACTAAAGCACCATTGAAACGGTGATAATGTGACCAAAGTACCATAGACAAAGTAAAATTGTGACCAAATAACCATTGAAATTGTAATAATGTGACGTAAGGCCCATAGACATAATGAAATGGTGACGAGAGCACCATTGAAACAATGATAATGTGACCTAAGCACTATAGGCAAAGTGAAGGTTTGACCGAATTACTATTGAAACAGTAATAATGTAGCAAAAGTACCATTGCCATAGTTGTCACGTGACCAAAGCACTTTTGACATAGTGCAATTGTGACCAAAGCACCATGGAATACGTGATAATGTGACATAAGCACTATAGTCACAGTGAAATTATGACCAAAGAACCATTGAAACAGTGATAACATGATGTAAGCACTACAGACACAGTGAAATTGTGACCAAAGCGCAATTGAAAGAGTCATAACGTGACCTTACCATTTTAGACATAGTAAAAGTATGACCAAAGCACCATTGAAACAGTGATAATGTGACCTAAGCACTATAGACATAGTCAAAGTGTGACCGAAACAATAGTGAAACAGTGATAATATGACCAAACCATCATAGACACAATGAAAGTGTGACGAAAACACCATTGAAACAATGATTGCGTGACCTAAGCACCATAGACACAGTGAACGCATGACCAAAGCACCATTAAAACATTGATAATGTAACCTAAACACTATACGTACAGTGAACGTATGACAAAAGCATCATTGAAACAGCGATAATGTGAAGAATGCCCCATAGACACAGTGAAAGTGTGACCTTAGCACAATTGAAGCAATGATAATGTGACCAAAGTACCATGGCAACGTGAAAGTATGACCAAAGCACCATTGAAATAGTGATACTGTGACCTAAGCACCACAGATACAGTGAAAGTGTGACCAAAGCACCATGGAAACAGTGATATTGTGACCAAAGCACCATAGACACAGTGAAAGTAAAACCACAACATTAGTGAAATAGTGATAATGTGCCCTTAGCATCAGAAACACATTAAAAGTGTGACCAAAGCACCATTGAAACAGTGATAAAGTAACCTAAGCACCATAAACATGGTGAAAATGTAACCAAAGGACTATTGAAACAGTGATAATGTGACTTAAGCACCATAGACACAGTGAAAGTGTGACCAAAGCACCATTGAAAAGGTTATAATGTGACCAAAGTAACATAAACACAGTGAAGGTGTGACAAAAGCACCATTGAAACAGTGATAATATGACCTAATCACCATAGATATAGTGAAAGTGTGACCAAAGCACCATTTAAACACTGATAATGTGACCAAAGCACCACAAAAACATGAAAACAAGACCAAAGCACCATTGACACATTGATAAAGTGACCTAAGTACCTGAGACACAGTGGAAGTCTGATCAAAGCACCATTAAAACAGTGTTAATGTGACCAAAGTACCATAGGCACTGTGAAAGTGTGAATAAAGCACCATTGAAACAGTGATAATGTAACCTAAGCGTTATAGGTAGATTAAAATGTGACCAAAACACCATTTAAACAGTGATTATGTGACCAAAGCACCATAGACACCGTGAAGGTGTGACCAAAGCACCATTAACAAAGTGACAATGTGAGAAAAGCACCATAGACACAGTGAGGGTATGACCAAAGAACCATTGAAACTGTGATGATGTGACCAAAGCTCCATGAACACATAAAATTGTGACCAAAACACCATTGAAATAGTGATTTTGTGACCGAAGCACCATAGACACAGTGAAAGTGTGACCAAACCACCATTGAAAAAGTGAAAATGTGACCTAAGCACCATAGACATAGCGAAAATATGACCAAAGCACCATTGAAACATTGATAATGTGAACGAAGTGATGTAGGTAAATTGAAAGCATAACGCAAGCATCATCAAAACAGTGATAATGTGACCAAAGCACCACACACACACAGTAAAAGTGTGACCAAAGCACGGCTAAAACAGTGATTATCTGACCAACCCACCATAGACACAGTAAACGTGTAACCAAAGCACCATTGAATCAGTGACATTGTGACCAAAGCACCATAAACACAGTAAACGTGTGACCAAAGCACCTTTCAAACCAGTGATATCGTGACCTTAGCACCATAGACATAATGAAAGTGTGACCAAAGCACTTGTGAAACAGTTTTAATGTGCCCTTAGCACCATAGACAAAGTGAAATTTTGACCAAAGCACCATTAAAAGAGTAATAGTGTGACCGACGCACCCTAGACATAATGAAAGTGTGGCCAAAGCACCATTGAAGCACTGATAATGTGACCAAAGCACCATAGACATATAAAATTATGACCAAAGTACCATTGACACAGTGACAATCTGACTTAAGCACCATAGACACAGTGAACGTATGACCAAAGCACCATTTATAGAGTGATGATATGACCAAAGCACCATAGACACAGTAAAAGTATGACCAAAGCACCATTGATATCGTGAAATTGTGACAAAAACACCATTGAAACAGTGATAATGTGACCAAATCACCATCGATATAGTGAAAGTGAGACCAAAACACCATTGAAACAGTGATAATGTGACCGAAGCACCATAGACACAGTGAAAGTGTGACAAAAACCATTGAAGTAGTGATGATGTGACCTAACTACCATAGACACAGTGAAAGTGTGATAAAAGCACCACTCAAATTGTGATAATGTGACCTAAACACCATCGACACATTGAAAGTGTGACCAAGGCACCATTAAAACAGTGATAACGTGACTTAAGCACCGTAGACACAAATTGTGTCCAAAGCACCATTGAAACAGTGTGTTGTAACCTAAGCAATATAGACACAGTGAAAGTGTGACCAAAGCACCACTGAAATGGTGATAATGTGACGAAAGCACCATTGACATTGTGTAACTGTGACCAAAGAACCATTAAAACAGTGAGAAATTGACCTTAGCACCATATATATATAGTGAAATTGTGATAAAAACACCATTGAAATGATGATAATGTGACCAAAGCTCCATAGACATGCAATACCCCTAACAAAGCACCATTGAAACAGTGATTATGTGACCTAAGCATCACCGCACTGTGAAAGTGAAACAGCACTATAGACATAGTGAAAGTGTGACCAAAGCACCATTGAAACAGTGATAATGTGACCTAAGCATCACCGCACTTTGAAAGTGAAACAACACTATAGACACAGTGAAAGAGTGACCAAAGCACCATTGAAACGGTGATATTGTGACGTAAGCACCATAGACATTGGGAAAGTGTGACCAAAGCACCATTGAAAGAATCATGATGTAACCTCAGTATCAAAGACATAGTGAAAGTGTGACCAAGGTGTCATTGAAACAGTGCTAATGTGACCTAAGCACCATAGCCACAGTGAAAATGTGACCAAAGCACCTTTGAAACAGAAATTCTGTGACCAGAGCACCATAGACACAGTAAAATTGTCACCAAAGCACCATTAAATATTGATAATGTGACCAAAGTACCATAGACACAATAGACGGATGACCAAAGTACCATTGAAACAGTGATAATTCGACCTGAACACCATAGACACAATGAAAGTGTGACCAATGTGCCATTGCAACAGTGATAATGAGACCTCATAACCATAGACACCATGAAAATATGACCAAGTTACCATTGAAACAGAGATAATGTGACCTAAGCACCATAAAAACAGTGAATGTTTGACCAAAGCACCACTCAAACAATGATAATGTGACCGAAGCACTATAGACACAGTGAAAGTGTGATCAAAGCACCATTGAAACAGTGATAATGTAACCAAAGCACCATAGACACAATATAATTATGACCAAAGGATATTTGACACGGTGACAATATGACCAAAAGCACCATAGACATAGTGAAAGTGTGACCAAAGCACCATTGAATGGTGAATATGTGACGTAAACAACATAGACAAAGTGAAAGTGAGACAAAAGCGCCAATGAAATTGTGATAATATGACCTAAACACCATAGACACCATGAAGTGTGACCGAAGCACCATTGAAACAGTGATAATGTGACCAAAGCACCATAGACACAGTGAAAATCCGGCCAAAGCACTATGAAAAGAGTGAAAATGTGACCTAAGCACCATAGACTCACTAAAATTGTGACAAAAGCAACATCCAAACAGTGATAATGTGACCAAAGCACCACAGACACATAAAATTGTGACCAAAGCACCATTGAAACAGTGAAAATGTGACCTAAGGACTATAGACACAGTGAAAGTGTGACAAAAACACCATTGAAATAGTGATAATGTGACCAAATAAACATAGACATAGTGAAATTGTGACCAAAGCACCATTGGAACAGTGATAATATGACCAACGCACCATAGACACAATAAACATATGACCAAAGAACCATCAAAACTGTGATAATGTGACCTAAGCACCATAAACACAATGAAAGTGTGACCAAAGCACCATTGAAACAGTGATAATGTGACCAAACCACAATAGACATAGTGAAGGTGTAACCAACGTACCATTGAAACAGTGATAACGTGACCTAAGCACCATAGAAACAATGGGTGTGACCAGAGCACCATTGAAGCAGAGATAATGTGACCAAAGCACTATAAACACAAAAAGGTGTGACCAAAGTACCATTAAAATACTGATAGTATAACTTAAACACAATAGCCACAGTGAAAGTGTGACCAAAGCACAATTGAAACAGCGATCATGTGACCTAAGCACCATAGACACAGTGAAAGTGTGAGCAAAGCACCATTGATACAGTGATAATGTGACCTAAGGACCATAGACACAGTGAACTTGTGACCAAAGGACCAATGAAACAGTGATAATGTGAACGACGCACCATAGGCACATAGAAAGTGTGACAAAAGCACCATCGAAATGGTGATAATGTGACAAAAGCACCATAGACACATAAACGTGTGACCAAAGCACCATTGCAACATTCAAAATGTGACCTAAGCAATACAGGAAGAGTGATAGTCTGACCAAAGCAGAATGGAAATCGTGAATATGTGACCAAAGTAACGACAATTCAGTGAATGTGCGACCAAAGCATGTTTTGAACAATAATAATGTGACCTAAACACTACAGACGCATTGAAAGTGTGACCAAAGCACCATGGAAACAGTGATAATATGACCAAAGCATCATAGACTCAGTGAACGTATAACCAAAACACAATTAAAATAGTGATAATGTGACATAAGCACAATACACACAGTGGAACTATGACCAAAGCACCATTGAAACAGTGATAATGTGAACTAAGCATTATAGACACAATGAAAGTGTGACCAAGCACCATTGAAATAGTGATTATGTGACCTACGCACTTTAGACACACTCAAAATATGACCAAAGCAACATTGAAACAGTTCCAATGTGACCTAAGCACTATAGACACAATGAAATTGTGAGCACAGCACCACAGAAACAGGGATAATGTTAGCTTAGCACTATAGATACATTGAAAGTTTCACCAAACCACCATTGAAACGGTGTTTATGTGGCCTAAGAACTATAGACACAGTGAAAGTGTGACCAAAGTACCATTGAAGCAGTGATAATGTGACCTAAGCATAATAGACACAGTGAACGTTTGACCTAAGCACCATTGAAACTTTGAAAATATGATCAAAGCACCATTGAAACAGTTATCACATGACCAAAGCACTATTGACATCGTGAAAGTGTGACCAAAACACCATTGAAACTGTGATAATGTGACGTAAGCACTATAGATACAGTGAAAATATGAACAAAGAACCATTCAAACAGTGATAGTATGACCTTAACACCATAGACATAGTGAAAGTGTGACAAAAGTACCATTGAAACAGTACTAATATGACCGAAGCACTATATACACAGTAAAACTGTGACCTAAGCAGCATTGAAATAGTGATTATATGACCAAAGCAGCATTGAAATAGTTATCACATCACCAAAGCACTTTTGAAATAGTGAAAGTGTGACCAAAGCACGATTGAAACAGTGATAATGAGACGTAAGTACTTAAGTCAAAGTGAAATTGTTACCAAAGCGCCATCAAAACAGCGATAATGTGACCTAAGTGCTATAGACAAAGTAAACGTATGACCAAAGCATAATTGAATCTGTGATAATGTGACCTAAGCACTATGGACACATTGAAAGTGTAACCAAAGCACAATAAAAACAGTGACAACATGACCTAAGCTCTATACACAGATTTGATGTGTAACAAAACTACCATTGAAATAGTGATAATGTGACATAAGCACTACAGACACAGTGAAAGTGTGACTAAAGAACCATTAGAATGGTGATTATGTGACCTAAACACTTTAGACACAGTGAACGTGTGACCAAAGCACAATTGAAACACTGATAATGTGACTTTGGCACTAAAGACAGGGGGCAAGTGTGACCAAAGCACCATTGAAATAGTGATAATGTGACCTTTGCATTATAGACACATTTAAAGTGAGACCAAAGTACCATTGAAGCAGTGATAATGTGACCTAAGAACTATTGACACAGTGAAATTGTGACTAAAGCACCATTGAACAGTGATAATGTGACGTACGCACCATAGACACAGTGAAAGTTTAACCTTAACACCAATGAAACACTGATAAAGCACTATTCACATAGTGAACGTTTGACTAAAGCACCATTGAAGTAGTGATAATGTGACGACAGCACTATAGACACAGTGAAAGTGTAACCAAAGCACCATTGAAACACTGATAATATGACTTAAACACTATAGACACAGTGAAAATATGAACAAAGCACCATTGAAACACTGATAGTATAACCTTAGCACTATGGACATTGTGAAATTATGACCAAAAAAACAATTGAAACAGTGATAATACGACCTCAGCACTACAGACACAGTGAAAGTGTGACCAAAGCACCATTGAAATAGTGATAATGTGACCTTAGAACAATAGACACATTGAAAGTGAGATCAAAGCACCATTGAAACAGTGATAATGTGACCTAAGCACTATAGACATGGTGAAAGTGTGACCAAAGCACCATTGAAACAGTGATAATGTGACCAAAGCACTATAGTCAGAGTGAAAGTTTAACCTAAGCACAATTGAAAAGGTGATGACGTAACCAAAGCACCATTGAAGCAATTATCACATGACCAAAGCACTATTGACATAGTGAATGTATGACCAAAGCACCATTAAAACAGTGATAGTATGATATAAGCACTATAGACACCGTGACATAGTGACCAAAGCACCATTGAAAAGGTGATAATGTGACCTTACCACTTTAGACACAGTGAAAGTGTGACCAAAGCACCATTGAAACAGTGATCATATGACCTCAGCACTATAGACACAATGAAAGTGTGACAAAAGCACCATTGAAACCGTGACAATGTGACCTACGCACTTTACACACTCTTAAATTGTGCCCAAAGCAACATTAAAACAGTTAAAATGTGACCTAAGCACTATAGACACACTGAAAGTGTGACCAAAGCACCATAGAAAGAGTGATAATGTGACCTTAGTACTATAGAGACATTGAAAGTGTCACCAAAGCACCATTGAAACAGTGATAATGTGACCGAAGGACTATAGTCACAGTGAAAGTGTCACCAAAGCACCATTGAAACAGTGATAATGTGACCTAAGCACTATCGACACAGTGAAAGTTTCACCAAAGCACCATTGAAACAGTAATTATGTGACTTAAGCACTATAGATACAATGAAAGTTAGACCAAAGCACCATTCCAACAGTAGTAATGTGACCAAAGCACCATAGATACGGTGAACGTGTGACCAAAGCACCATTGAAACTATGATAATGTGACCTAAGCACTGCAAATACAGTGAAACTTTTACCAAAGCACAATTGAAACAGTGATAATGTGACCTCAAAACCATAGACGCATTGAACGTGTGATCAAAGCACCATTGAAATAGTGATAATGTGACCTAAGTACCATAGACAATGAAATTGTGACCAAGGCACCATTGAAACAGTGATAATTTAATCTAAGCACCATAAACACAGTGAAATTGTGAACAAAGTACCATTGAATTACTGATAATGTGACCTCAGCACCATAGACACATTGAAAGTGTGACCAAACCACCATTGAAATAGTGATAATGTGACCTAAGAATGATAGAAACAATGAAACTATGACAAAAAGCACCATTGAAACAGAAACTTCATAACCTAAGCGCTATAGACATAGTCAAAGTGTGACCAAAGCACCAATACAAATGCGATTATGTGACCACAGCAGCATAGACACAGTGAAAGTGTGACCAAAGCACCATTGAAACAGTTGTAATATAACCAAAGCACAATAGACACAGGGAAAGTCTGAGCAAAGCACCATTGAAACAGTGATAATGTGACCTACGCACCATAGACAGTGAAAGTGTGACCAAAGCACCATTGCAACAGTGATAATGTGACCAAAGCACCATAGATACAGTGAAAGTGTGACCAAAGAACCATTGTCACTATGAAAAAGTGACTTAAGCACTATAGATACAGTGAACGTTTGACTAAAACACCATTGAAATAGTGATAATGTGACGTAAACACCATAGACACTGTGAACGTGTGACCAAAGCACCATTCAAAGAGTGATAATGTGACCTAAGCACCATAGACAAAGTGAAAATGTGACCAAAGCACCCTTGAAGCAGTGATAATGTGATCAAAGCACCATAGACAAAATGAAAGTGTGACCAAGGTAGCATTGAAACAGTGATAATTTGAGCTGAGCACCGTAGACACAGTGAAAGTGTGAACAAAGGACCATTGAATTAGTGATTATGTGACCTAAGCACCATACACACATTGAAATTTTGACCAAAGCACAGTTGAAACAGTGAAAATGTGACCCAAGTGCTTTAGAAACAATGAAAGTATGACCAAAGCACCATTGAAACAGAAACATTACAACCTAAGCACTAAAGACACAGTAAAAGTGTGACCAAAGCACCATTGATACACAGATAATGTCACTAAAGCACCATAGATACAACGAAAGTGTGACCAAAGCACCATTGTAACAGTGATAATGTGACCAAAGCACCATAGACATAGTGAAAGTGTGACCAATTACATTGAAACTGTGATAATGTGACCTAAACACCATAGACGCTATGAACGTGTGAACAAAGCACCATTGAAATGGTGATAATGAAAAAAGCACCATAGACACAGTGAAAGGGTGACGAAAACAACATTGAAACAGTGACAATGTAACCTAAGCGCCATAGACACAGTGAAAGTGTAACCAAAGAACCATTGAAAAAGTGGAAATGTTACCAAAGGACAATAGACAGAGTGAAAGTGGCACCAAAGCACCATTGAACCATTGATAATGTTACCTAAGCACCATAAACACAATGAAGGTGTGACCAAAACACCATTGGATCAGTTATAATGTGACCAAAGCACCGTAGACACAGTGAAGATGTAAACAAAGCACCATTGAAAGGGTCATAATGTGACCAAAGCACCATAGACACATTGAAAGTGTGACCAAAGCACCATTGAAACAGTGATGATATGACCTAAGCACTATATACATAGTGAAAAAGTGACCAAAGCACCATTGAAAATGCAACAATGTTACCAAAGTAGCATAGAGTAGTGAAAGTGTGACCAAAGCACCATCGAAACAGTGATAATATGACCAAAGAACCATACACACGATTAAAATGTGACCAAAGCACCCTTGAAACAGTGATAATGTGACCTAAGCACCATAGACACAGTGAACGTGTGACCAAAGTACCATAGCAACAGTGATAATGTGACCAAAACACCATAGAGACAGTGAAATTGTGACCAAAGCACCATTAAAACTATGATTATTTGACCTAAACAGAATAGACACAGTGAAGGTGTGACCAAAGTACCATTGGAACAGTGATAATGTGACCTAAGCACCATAGACACAGTGAAAGTGTGACCATAGTACCATTGAAAAAGTGATAATGTGACAATAGCACCATAGACAAGGTGAAATATGACCAACGCATCATTAGGAAAGTGATAATGTGACCAAAGCACCATAGACACAATGAAATGTGACCAAAGCACCATTGAAACAGTGCCAATGTGACCATAGCACCATAGGGAGAGTGTAAGTGTGACCAAAGCACCATTGAAACAGTCGTAATGTGACCTAAGCACCATAGACATGATGAAAGTGTGACCAGAGCAACATTCAAACAGTGATAATGTGCTCCAAGCACCATAGACACAATAAAAGGGTGACCAAAACACAAGTGAACTAGTGATAATGTGACGTAAGCGCAATAGGCATAGTGACACTGTGACCATAGCACCATTGAAATAGTGATAATATGACCAAAGCACTATAGACACAATGAAAGTGTAACCAAAGCACCATTGAAACAGTGATGACATGACCTACAAACTATAGACACAGTGAATTTGTGACCAAAGCACCATTGAAACAGTCATATTGTGACCTAAGCACCATAGACACAGTGAAAATGTGACCAAAGCACTGTTGAAACGGTGACAATGTGACCTCAGAACTATAGACACAGTAAAAATGTTACCAAAGCAACATTGAAACAGTGAAAACATGACCAAAGCACCATAGACACAGTGAAAGTGTGACCAAAGCACCATTGCGATAGTGATCATGTGAACTAAGCACCATAGACACTTTGAAAGTGTGACCAAAGCATCCTTGAAAAAGTGATAATGTGACCTAAGCACCGTAGACATAGTGAAATGTGACTAAAGCACCATTGAAACAGTGATAATGTGACCATAGCACCATAGACACAGTGAAAGTGTGACCAAAGCACCATTGAAACAGTGATAATGTGACCTAAGCACCGTAGACATAGTGAAATGTGACTAAAGCACCATTGAAACAGTGATAATGTGACCATAGCACCATAGACACAGTGAAAGTGTGACCAAAGCACCATTACAACAATGGTAATGTGACCTATGCGCCTTAGACATGGTGAAGTGTAACCAAAGCACCATTGAAACAGTGCTTATATGACCCAAGCACAATTGAAGTGCTTATAGACAGAGTCAAATGCTGACCAAAGCACAATTGAAACAGTAATGATGTCACCTAAGCACCATAGACAGAATGAACGTGTGACCAAAGCACCATTGAAACAGTGATTATGTTACCAAAGCACTATAACCACAGTAAAAGTATGACCAAAGCGGCATTGATACAGTGATGACGTGACTTAAGAACTATAGACCCAGTGAGCATGTGACCAAAGACCTACTGAAACGGTGATAATATGACGTAAGCACTATAGACACGTTGAAAGTGTTACCAAAGCACCTTTGAAACAGTGACAATATGACCAAAGCACCATAGACACAGTGGAAGTGACCAAAGCACCATTGAAACAGTGGTAATGTGACCAAAGCACCATAAACATAGTGAAAGTGACCAAAGTAACACAGAAAAAATGATAACGTGACCTAAGCACCATAGACACATTGAAAGTGTGACCATGGGACCATAAGAACAGTGATAATGTGACCAAAGTACCAAAGACACAAAAACATGAGACCGAATCACAATTGAAATGGTGATAATGTGACCTAAGCACCATACACACAATGTGATTGTGACCAAAGCACCATTGAAACAGTGATACTGTGACTTAAGCACCATAGACATAGTGAAAGTGTGACCAAAGAACCCTTGAAACAGTGATATGGTGACCAAAGCACCATAGACACAGTGAAATTGTGACCAAAGCACCATTAAAAACGTGATGACAGGACCTAAGCACTATAGACATAGTAAATTTGTGACCAAAGCACCATTGAAACAGAGATAATCTGACCTAAGCACCATAAACACAATGAAAGTGCGACCAAAGCATTAATGAAACAGTGATCATGTGAACTAAGCACTATTTCACATTAAAAATGTTACCAAAGTACCATTGCAACAGTGATGATGTAACCAAAGCACCATTGAAACAGGGACAATGTGGCCAAAGTAACATAGACACAGGGAAAGTGACCAAAGTACCATTTACACAGATATAATGGGACCAAAGTACCATTGAAACAGTGATAATGTGACCAAAGAACAAAAAAAACAATGATAACATGACTTAAGCACCATAGACATAGTGAAAGTGTGAACAAATCACCATTGAAGTAGTGATGATGTAACCTAAGCACCATACAAATAGTGAAATTGTGACGAAAGCACCATTAAGATAGTGATAATGTGAACTAGGCACCATAGACACAATGAAAGTGTGATGAAAGCACCATTGGAATAGTGATAATGTGACCTAAGCACCACAGGCACAGTGCAAGTGTGACCAAAGCACCATTGAAACAGTGATGATGTGACCTAAGCACTAAAGATATAGTGAACGTGTGACCAAAGCACTGTTGAAAATGCAATAATGTGACCAAAGCAGCATAGACACAGTGAAAGTGTGACCAAATCACCATTGAAACAGTGATAATGAGCCCTAAACACCATAGACACTGTGAAAGTGTGACCAAAGGACCATCGAAACAGTGATAATGTGACCTAAGCACCATAGAAAAAGTGAAAGTCTAACCAAAGCACCATTGAAACAGTGAAAATGTGACCAACGCACCATAGACATTGAAAGTGTGACCAAGGCACCATTCAAACAGTGATACTTTGACCTAAGAACCATAAACACAGTGTAATTGTGAACAACGCAACATTGAATTACTGATAATGTAACCTAAACACCATAGACACATTGAAAGTGTCACCAAATCACCATTGAAACAGTGATAATGTGACCTAAGTACGATAGAAACAATGAAAGTATGAAGAAAAGCACCATTAAAACAGAAACTTTATAACCTAAGCACTTTAGACATAGGGAAAGTGTGACCAAAGCACCAGTACAAATGCGATAATGAGACCAAAGCAGCATAGACATAGTGAAAGTCTGACCAAAGCACCATTGAAACAGTGATAGTATGACCAAAGCACCATACACACACGGAAAGTCTGGGCAAAGCACCATTGAAAGAGTGATCATGTGACCTACACACCATAGACACAGTGAAAGTGTGACAAAAGCACCATTGCAACAGTGATAATGTGACCAAAGCACCATAGATACAGTGAAAGTGTGACCAAAGCACCATTGAAACTATGAAAATGTGACCTAAGCACTATAGATACAGTGAAAGTTTGACTAAAACAACATTGAAACAGTGATAATGTGACCTAAAAACCAAAGACACTGGGAACGTGTGACCAAAGCACCATTGAAACAATGATAATGTGACCTAAGCATCATAGCCAAATTAGAAGTGTGACCAAAGCATCCTTGAAACAGTGATAATGTGACCAAAGCACCATAGAAAAAATGAAAGTGTGACCAAGGTACCATTGAAACAGTGATAACTTGAGCTAAGCACCATAGACACAGTGAAAGTGTGAACAAAGAACCATTGAAATAGTGATTATGTGACCTAAGCACCATAGACACATTGAAAGTGTGACCATAGCACCATTGAAACAGTGAAAATGTGACCTAAGTGCTTTAGGAACAATGAAAGTATGACCAAAGCAACATTGAAACAGAAATATTGTAACCTAAACAGTATAGACACGGTGACATTGTGACCAAAGCACCATTGACACAGTGATAATGTGACCAAAGCACCATAGATACGATGAAAGTGTCACCAAAGCACCATTGAAACAGTGATAATGTGACGAAAGCACCATAGACATAGTGAACGTGTGACCAAAGCACCATTGAAATAGTGATGATGTGACCTGAACACCATAGACACTGTAAAATTGTGACTAAAGCACCAATAAAACAGTGATAATGTGATCAAAGCACCATAGACAAAGTGAAAGTGTGACCAAAGTACCATTGAAACAGTGATAATGTGACTCTTGCACCATAGACACAGTGAAAGTGTGACCAAAGAACCCTTGAAACAGTGATAATGTTACCTAAGCCCTATACACACAATGAAAGTGAGACCGAACAAACATTGAAACAGTGGCAATGTTACCAAAGGACCATAGACACAGTGAAAGTGAGACCAAAGCACCATTGAAACATTGATAATGTTACCTTAGCACCATAGACACAATGAAGGAGTGACCAAAACACCATTGAAACAGTGATAATGTGACCAAAGCACCGTAGACACAATGAACATGTAAACAAAGCACCATTCAGACAGTGATAATGTGACCAAAGCACCATAGACAAAGTGAAAGTTTCACCAAAGCACCATTGAAACAGTGGTGATGTGACCAAAGCACCATTGAAAATGCGATAATGTGACCAAAGTAGCATAGACACAGTGAGAGTGTGACTAAAGCACCATTGAAACAGTGATAACATAACCAAAGCACCATACGCACAATGAAAATGTGACCAAAGCACCATTGAAACAGTGATAATGTGACATAAGCACCATGGACACAGTGAAGGTGTGACCAAAGTACCATTGCAACAGTGATAATGTGACCAAAGCACCACACACACAGTGAAAGTGTGACCAAAGCACCATTCAAACTATGATAATGTGACCTAAGCACTATAGACACAGTAAAAATGTGACCAAGTACCATTGGAACAGTGATAACATGACCTAAGCACCATAGACACAGTGAAAGTGTGACCAAAGCAACATTGAAACAGTGATAATGCAACCATAGCACCATATACACAGTGAAAGTGTGACCAAAGCACCATTAGGAGAGTGATATTGTGACCAAAGCACCATAGACAGTGAAAGTGTGACCAAAGCACCATTCAAAGAGTGATAATGTGACTCAAGCACCATAGACACAGTGAAAGGGTAACCAAAGCACAAGTGAAACAGTGATAATATGACATAAGCGCGATAGGCATAGTGAAACTGTGACCAAAGTACCATTGAAATAGTGATAATATGACCAACGTTCTATAGACACAGTGAAAGTGTAACAAAAGCACCATTGAAACAGTGATGACGTGACCTAAGGACAATAGACACAATGAAAGTGTGACCAAAGCACAATAGAAACAGTCATAACGTGGCCTAAGCAGCATAGACACAGTGAAAATGTGACCAAAACACTATTCAAACAGTGATAATGTGACCTCAGCACTATAGACGCATTGAAAGTGTTACCAAAGCACCATTGAAACAGTGATGATATGACCAAAGCCCCATAAACACCGTGAAAGTGTAACCAAAGCACCATCAAGATAGTGATAATGCTAACTAAGCACAATAGACACATTGAAAGAGTGACCAAAGCACCATTGAAACAGTGATAATGTGACCTAAGTAGGATAGACATAGTGACAATGTGACCAAAGCACCATTAGGACAGTGATAATGTGACCAAAGCACCATAGACACAATGAAATGTGACCAAAGCACCATTGAAACAATGATAATGTGACCATAGCACCATAGACACAGTGAAAGTAAGACCAAAGCACCATTTAAAAAGTGGTAATGTGACTTATGCACCTTAGACATGGTGAAGTGTGACCAAAGCACCATTGAAACATTGCTTATGTAACCCAAGCACCATATACACAATCAAAGGGTGACCAAAGCACAATTGAAACAGTGATGATGTGACCTAAGCACTATAGACATTCTGAACGTGTGACCAAAGCACCATTGAAACAGTGATAATGTTACCAAAGCACTGTAAACACAGTGAAAGTATCACAAAACCGGCATTGAAACACTGATGACGTGACTTGAGAACTATACACACAATGAAAGTGTGACCAAAGCACAATTGAAACAGTGATAGTATGACTTAAGCACCATAGACACAGTGATCGTGTGACAAAATCACTATTGAAACGGTGATGATATGACCTAAGCACTAAAGACAAAATGAAAGTGACCAAAGCACCATTGAAACAAAGGTAATGTGACCAAAGCACCATAAACACAGTGAAAGTGACCAAAGTAACATTGGAACAATGATAACGTGACCTAACCACCATAGACACATTGAAAGTGTGACCAAAGTACCATTAGAGCAGTGAAAGTGTGACCTAAGCACCATAGATACAGTGAAAGTGTGACCAAAGCACCATGGAAACAGTGATAATGTGACCTAAGCACTATAGACATAGTGAAAAAATGACCAAAGCACCATTGGGACAGTGATAATGTATCCAAAGCACCATAGAAAAAGTGAAATGTGAGCAAAGCACCATTGAAACAGTGATAATGTGACCATAGCACCATACACACAGTGAAAGTGTGACCAAAGCACCATTGAAACAGTGCTAATGTTAACTAAGCACCATAGACATGGTGAATGTGTGACCAAAGCACCATTGAAATAGTGATAATGTGACCCATGCACCATAGACACAGTGAAAGTGTTACCAAAGCACCATTGCAACAGTGATATTATAACCTAAGCACCATAGATTCAGTGAAAGTGTGACCAAAGCACTATTGAAACATTGATACTGTGACCTAAGCACTACACACACAGTGAAAGTGTTACCAAAGCACCATTGAAACAATGATTATGTGACCAAAGCACCATAGACACAGTGAAAGTGACCAAAGCACCATTGAAACTGTGTGAATGTGACCAAAGCACCATTGAAACAATGATAATGTGACCTAATCAAAAAAGACACAGTGAAAGCGTGACCAAAGCACCATTGAAGCAGTGATAATGTGACCTAAGCACCATAGACAGTTAAAGTATGACCAAAGCACCATTAAGATAGTGATAATGTGAACTAAGCACCATAGACACATTGAAAGTGTGACCAAAGCACCATTGGAACAGTGATAATGTGACCTAAGCACCATTATCACAGTGAAAGCGTGACCAAAGTACCATTGAAACAGTAATAATGTGACCTAAGCACTATAGACATAGTGAAAGTGTGACCAAACCACCATTGAAAATGCAATAATGTGACAAAACCAGCATAGACAAAGTGAAAGTGTGAGCAAAGCACCATTGAAACGGTGATAAAATGACCAAAGCACACACAGTGAAATTGTTGTCAGGATGAGATCCGCGTGCTGCGGTCCCGACGTTTGTCTGATTGCCTTAAGTGGTTCACGTCTACTGTTTTGGGCGAATCTGAGACTGAGCGTGAGCTTTCTGGTCGCCTCACGCTATGTGAGCAGGAATTTAGAGACAGTCATTTTGCGAAGGGAATAACATGGTTTTGCGTTAGTTTTAAAACATGAAAATGATCACAACATTTATAGGGCTAGTCATGAGCTTTCCAATGCACCAAATCGCGCACGATTTGGCCAAGCATAGCTCAAGTTATGCTTGCCGAAGCGCAGGTCTCACCCACCACAGAAGCCTGACGCCGCCACTCGCCGTGGCGCCTTCATTCACGTGCGAATCGCCTTTCCCAATGTGCATGTCCCATTGCACATGGTGTATGGGTCCCCTGTACTGTTTCCACGTACCCTACCAACTTTTAGGTCGTGTTTGGTGATGGGGTGTGACGAGGTTCGAAACCTGTCCGCGGACCTGCAGTCAGAATTTTGACTAAGTCCCTGAGTAACAAAACGTACTACTGAGTTTCGGACGTCGAGCCAGGATTTTTGCTAAGTCCCTCAGTAACAACCTGTACTACTGGATCCGGTGGATGATCCGCCGGATCAGGTGGATCATCCACCGGACGCCTTGGCAGGATTATCGGAGCATTTTCTCCAGATGATATTTTTGTTACTCGGTCCGGTCGATTATCGACCGGATTTCGAGTCGCAGCCGGCTTCCGGAGCCGCTGCGCATACCCCAATTTTGGAAAGCCATATCTCCCTCGATACTTGTCCGATTCCAGCGAAACAACTTCCACCGGATTCAGCAACTCGTCAACTCTTAGGGGAAATCCTGATTTGAGCAAATGTCAAGTCGCCAGATCCGCCGGAGCGGAGTTTCCATTTTCTGGCGGCTCGTCAGCGCCTCCCGGCACCGCACTTGGACATGCGGAGGGGAAACTTTTCAACAAGTGTGACCAAAGGACCATTGAAAGAGTGAGAATGTAACCTTAGCACCATAGACACAGTGACAGTGTGACCAAAGAACCATTGTAACAGTGATGATGTGACCAAAGCACCATAGATACAGTGAACGTGTGACCAAAGCACCATTGGAACTATGAAAATGTGACCTAAGCACTATAGATACAGTGAAAGTTTGACCAAATCACCATTGAAACAGTGATAATGTGACCTATACACCATAGACACTGTCAAAGTTTGACCAAAGCACCATTGAAACAGCAGTAATGTGACCTAAGCACCATAGACAAAGTGAAAGTGTGACAAAAGCACCATTGAAACAATGATAATGTGACCAACGTACCATAGACAAAATGAAAGTGTGACCAAGGCACCATTGGAACAGTGATGATTTGAGCTGAGCACCATAAACAAAGTGAAAGTGTGAATAAAGCACCATTGAATTAGTAATAATGTGACCTAATCACCATTGACACATTGAAAGTGTGACCAAACTACCATTGAAAGAGTGATAATGTGACATAAGCACTATAGACATAGTGAAAGTGTGACTAAAGCAACATTGAAACAGTGGTAATGTGACCTAAACACCATAGACATAGTGAAAGTGTGAACAAAGCACCATTGAAACGCTGATAATGTGACCTAAAAACCATAGACATCTTGAACGTCTGACCAAAGTACCAATTAAACAATGATAATGTGATCTCAGCACCATAGACAAAGTGAAAGTCTGACCAAACCACCATTAAAACAGTGATAATGGGACTTAAGCACAATAGACACAGTTTAAGCGTGACAAAAGCACCATTGAAACTGTGATAATATGACTAACACAACATAGACACATAAAAGTGTGACAAAAGCACCATTGAAACAGTGATAATGTGACCAAAGCACCATAGATATAGTGAACGTGTGACCAAACAATTATTGAAACAGTGATAATGAGACCTAAGCACCAAAGACACAGTGAATGTGTGACCAACAATCCATTGAAATATTGATAATGTGACCAAAGTACCATAGACACACTGAAATTGCAACCCAATCACCATTGAAACAGTGTTCATGTGACCTAAGCACCATAGACACAATGAAAGTGTCACCAAAGTACCATTGAAACAGTGATAATGTGACCTAAGCACCATAGAGAAAGTGAAGGTGTGACCAAAGCACCATCAAAACAGTGATAATGAGACCTAAGCACCATCCACACATTGAAAGTGTGACCAAAGCACCATTGAGAGAGTGATAATATGAAGAAAGTACAGTAGACACAGTGAAATTGTGACCAAAGCACCACTAAAACAGTAATAATGTGACCTTAGAAACATAAATACAATGAAAGTGAGACCAAAGAGCCATTGAAACAGTGACAATGTGTCCTAAGTAGAATAAACACAGTGAAAGTGTGACCAAAGCACCATTGAAACAATGATATTGTGACCTCAGAACCATATACACATTGAAAGTGTGACCAAAGCACTACATACACAGTGACAATATGACCTAAGCACCATTCAAATAGTGATTATGTACCCAAAGCACCATTGAAACACTAATCACGTGACCAAACCACCATTGAAATAGTGATTATGTGACTAAAGGACTATATACTCAGTGAAAGTGTGACCAAAGCACCATTGAAAGAGTGATCATGTTACCTAAGCACAATAGACACAGTGAAGGTATGACCAAAGCACCATTGAAACAATGATAACGTGACCTAAGCACTATAGACACAGTGAACGTTTGACCTAAGCACAATGAAACAGTGATAATGTAACCAAAGCACCATTGAAACAGTGATAATGTGACCTAAGCACTAAAGACACAGTGAAAGTGTGACCAAAGCACCACTTAAACAGTGATAATGCAACATTAGCACCATTGACATAGTGAAAGTGTAACCAACGGACCATTGAAGCAGAAATAATGTGACATAAGCATTATAGACATAGTGAGAGTGTGACCAAAGCATCATTGAAACAGTGATAATCTGACCTAAGCACTATAGACATAGTGAAAGAGTGACCAAAGCACCATTCAAACAGTGATAATGTGACCAAAGCACCATAGACACACTGAATGTATGACCAAAGTACCATTGAAACAGTGATAATGTAACCTAAGAACTATAGACACAATGAAAGTGTGACAACAACACCATTAAAACAGTGATAATGTGACCTAAGCACTATAGACACACTCAATGTGTGCCAAAAGCGCCATTTAAACAGTGATAATGTGACCTAAGCACTATAGACACAGTGAAAATGTGACCAAAGCACCATTGAAACAGTGAAAATGTGACCTAGCACCAAAGACACGGTGAAATTCTGACCAAAACACCATTGGAAAAGTGATAATGTGATATAAGCACTATGGACAAAGTGAAAGTGTGACCAAAGCACCATTGAAACACTGATTATGTGACCTAAGCACTGTAGATTTTGTCAAAGTATGACCAAAGCACCATTGAAACAATTATGATGTAACCTAAGCACTACAGACACAGTGAGAGTTCGACAAAAGCACCATTGAAACAGTGGTAATGTAACCTAAGCACTATAGACACAGTGAACGTTTGACCTAAGCACAATGAAACAGTGATAATGTAACCAAAGCACCATTGAAACAGTCATTACGTGACCAAAGCACTATTGACATAGTGAAACTTTGACCTAAGCATCTTTGAAACAGTAATGATCTGACATAAATGCTATAGTCACACTGAAAGTGTGACCAAAACACCATTCAAACAGTGATTATGTGACCTAAGTACTATAGACACAGTGACGTTATGACCAAAGTACCATTGAAACAGTGATAATGTGACCTAAGCACCATAGTCACAATGAAAGTGTGACCAAAGCACCATTGAATTAGTGATAATGTGACCTTAGCACTATAGACACATTGAAAGTGTGACCAAAGCACCATTGAAACAGTGATAATGTGACCTAAGCACTATAGTCACATTGAAACTGTGACCAATGCACCATTGCAACAGTGATAATATGACCTAAGCACTATAGACGTAGTGAAAGTTTTACCTAACCACCATTGAAAAAGTAATAATGAAACCAAAGCACCATTGAAACAGTTATCATGTGACCAAAGCATTATTGAAATAGTGAAACTTTGACCTAAGCACCATTGAAACAGTGCTAATGTGACGTAAGCACTGTAGACACAGGAAAAGTGTAACCAAAGCACCATTGAAACAGTGCTCATGTTACCTAATCACAATAGACATAGTGAAAGTATGACCAAATTACCATTGAAACAATGATAATG
>SZWC01024221.1:1651-24797 GCA_023375785.1 Penium margaritaceum
TCTCTCTGTGTGTGTGTGTGTGTGTGTGTGTGTGTGTGCCACCTACGCCTCTTGAAATACTTGTCACGTAAGGCATTTATGGTCAATTGTCCCTAAACTACACACTGGTCAACTTGTGTACATTAATGAAAAATATGGCGATGAATGTTCTAGGAAATAGTTTATGGTGGACAAATACATTTTCTGGAAGACTACTTGTTGTCTCATGTACATGATGTGTGTTTGGTTTAGGAGAGTTACAATGAACTTTCATGAGATACATGGTCGTTTAACCGCAACAACAAAAAAATGATGAATTTTATTTCTGTGGAAATGACAGCTTCAAAACATGTTGTGAAACAATCTGACATAGCATACAGAAAAAGAACGCTATGGTTACTTTTGTACTTCCGCAAGTGGCCTATCTTTCTACCTATCACGTGAGGTAACAGTGAATTCTTGCAGAATTTCATCAGTTTAAAATCCACACACGATTTCTTGCATGATTTTTGTCCTAGCACATGGCAGCAACATTTTTGTTTTTTTCCTTTTCCTGGGAGGAAGTGGGTGACGTAGCTACCCGGCCCACCAAACCATGTGTTTCTCAGCAGTGTCATATGTGTGTCTCGGCTGCAGAGTCCATTTTACCATAGGCTGAAAGAATACACGAGTGTACAATGTATTGCTTTTGTGCGATACAATGCCCACTTCACTCTCCCAATACACTCAACGTGAATTGACAGTAGAATGACTCAGGGACATTTTACTTGCTGAAATACACATGTCTTTTCTGAGATCCGCTCACCAATACACTTACCAGATACACTTTACCTTTTTAGGAGGCAGGACCACCTCAACTCACTAACTAATACTGTCACATGATTTATGTCTCCAACAAAGCCCCCACAGACCCCCAACGCTTTATCCATGTGTACACTCACAAAACCATTATCTGCCCATGAGAAAAACAAAGCATAGCGTTTAAATGACCCTCACACCTCATTCAAGCACAAAGTGTAAAACCTCCATGAGACAAACGGAAACAAACACCCAACACCTGCAAAACAAATTGCCTCTTCTTCTCTCACCCAGAAATGCTCAACATCCAAAACCTTCAGCTTAGTGCACGTTGGAGAAAACTTTGCTCTTGCTTCTTCGACACCAACCACACAATCTTTCCCCCAAGTCTCACATGGCAAGACATATCCATGTAATATGTAGCCTATAACAGGCACCTCCTTCATACAAACTCCCAACATTCTTGTATCTCTCCTCAAGAACACTTCCTCCTCACCTTTGAGATATGGGTGAGGCACATGTTTTGCCGTCAACATTTCTCCCAAACGCATGGAAAATCACCCCACCTGAGCCAAACAAGAGTGCTCCAGGAAATCCGACAACACTTCCCTCTCTCTTGGATCTATGTTATGAGAAATCCACCTCTCCTCACAGATACATACAAACATATCGCTTACGTTACTCTACCCTCTCTCACACGACTTCCTATCACCATCATCTACAGGATATGAGAGCGAGGCTTCAGAATATCGGGTTACCCTATACAATTTTGCCTCGTAGCACATTTCACTGGCAATACATCCACAATGGCCTCCTCAAAACTCCCCTCCTTTTTCACCTACAAGATGTCAAGTTATTCACAAATCCATCCAATTCAACCACATATACCGCTTCTCTCTCCCCCCCTCCCCCTCGTCCCCTCTATGCCCATGTTGTAATGAACAAGAGACACTTGAACATTGTTTTGTGTAATGCCGCGACATCCAGCCAATCATGAAATACCTTTGTAGCATCTTTTCTTCCCCCTCCCCCGAAACTGCATGCACTCTACCCAACACCCTTTTCGGGCCCACCATTCCAACCAACAATCGGCATGTATGGAAAACAACCCGTGCCACCAAACTACACTGTCGATGAAAAGAAAGATGGGCTCAACCAATATACAACCCCACTACAACTATTCTAGCAACCATACCTCACCTCCTTCTAGAACACCTCATCTACACATCACGAAGGATAGCCCAACCCCCCCCCTGGCAGGAACATGAGAAAAAAAAACAGCTCATTAATGAAATAGTACACTCTTCCTCCATGTGCAGTGCACAAGATGGTAGAGAAGGCGCGATAACTAGAATAATGACATTAGAATTCCACTACTAGTGGATGAACCCGGGAATACATAAATTGAAAGCTTTTTGGGGAGGTTGGGTCCAATATCTTTGTTTCTTTTTGTGTCTTAGAGACACTTTCACTCCCATTGGTTACGACCACGGGACAAAAAAATGTTGTGAAGTGTTGGGTGCTTAAAAAGAGGGGATTCACTTTAGTCTGTAAGGAAATTGGGGAATTTGGAAGATTATTCCTCAAATGGTAGCTGTAAGATGTTTCATCCTGTAGAAAATCAATTCCTCCTGTTATTCCTTCGATGGCAGGCGGGTTCATCCCCCAGAATTTTTGTGTTCTTGAGATTCTTCCTTCCGTCTCCTAGTTTTTCCGACAATCGGTAGAAAACAATCTTTTCATGAATCCTACATTGTTTCCTGCTATGCCCTCGGCTACATAGACTAACTGAGCGCCTTCGTTGCCTTTATCAACACTTCTTTCCCGATCTTCCATCAGAACCCATCGACCTCCTCCCATCACATGTAACGCTGCATGGTTTGTTGTAAGAGCTACACTTTTCCACCTCATCTGGCAAGAAAGATGGGTGCAACCCTCCTCTCATCGGCCCCCAGACTGTTAGCCACATGCCGAGCTGCTTTGCAGCAACACATATGGCTTATCTCCTCCCTCTTTAAAGCGGAAAACACAAGATCCGCCTCAAGTCTTTTGAATCGGATTTCTTCCAACCCTTCGCGATATGCAATTTCCTCATCTATGAACCTCGTCTTCCATTATAACTCTCCTCAGCGTTCTAGCTTATATTCATTCCCTCCATAATGGTATCCTTGGGGAGCTGGGTTTAACCCCCGGGCTTGTTTTGCTGTTAAGGTAGCCCTCGCCTCAGTCAGATGCAACCAGGGGTAAAAAAAAAAAAACAAGAGGCAGGTGTTGCACGCAAATCGTGCATAGGGTTACACAGTAACTGAGAAAAAGTATTCATACTGGTATCTCGTAAGAGACTAAGTGTAACCCAACAGACTTTTGGAAACAGAACCTAAAATTCTACAGTCAAGAAAGACTGTCGCAATCATTACCTGATTGCAACAGTCTTTCGGACACTGTTCTGCGACCGACACCATGAGGTCACATCAAACTTGACGCAAGCGCGTGAAGGAAATAGTGGAAAATGAATCCAAACGACCATCTCGACAGAAATTACAGTCACGAAGTTTCTACCATTCTTTCTAACGGAACACATGAATAATTACAAATAATAAACAAATCATAGCTTTATGAAGAAACATCAACGTAGCTTCGAAAGGCATGGCGAGCCATGACGACTCGGGCAAGCAAAAGACCACTCCGACGAGGACGGTCATTGAGTTTTACAATGCAAACTTTTTTGAGCTCGCCGAGGCCTTTCTACGCTAAGTTTGAGCACTCGCATTACATTGGCATCAGAGCCAGGTCGACCCGCTGACATCGCCATTGTCTCCACTCTGTCGTGAGAATCCTCACACACCACGAGGAGTGGTTACTTAGTCGACGAGCAGCAAGTGACCTCGTGGTGGTGCTAGTGGAACGCCGCCCAGAGGTGCCAAAACTCCACCGCCTCCATGCGCGCACACCCCACCTCCACCAACCCAACCTACTTCCGCACAGCATTACTCTCACAAAGGGCTACTGGACCAGCAAGCTACCACATCAACCTCTTGCTACAGTAACAAGGGAGGCACAAGGGGCGAGCCAGGAGCCTTCAACATTTTTTTTGGCGGGCGCCCAATCCAAGAAGAACAAGGGACCCGTCAGTCACGATTCCTCCAAGCAAAAAGGAGTAGGGAGAGCCATAACTTGGCCTCAGGTCCTCCGTTTCCCGCGCCTTTTTTTGTTGAATCCGTAAAATCGGCCACTACCAGTAAAACTCATTTTGTTTCACTAGTAAAATGATACTCTGTGGCTATTTTGCAAAAAGTCATTTCTACCTTGTCATTTCTACTCTAGTTTGCAATTCTGTTTCCAACCTACCAGTCTATGACTTGAATCACACAGCTGGTGCTGTTTAGAATTGCCTGTCCTCCCCCTTTTTCCACCCAAGAAAAAAGGAGGGTGAAGGAGGTTTGGCTTGGAGCCACCTCGGTCCACCACGGGTCTGAAGCGGGGCACACATAGTCCAATAGTGTGCCCTCCACCCAGTTAAAAAAATAAAAAACAAAAAAATTAAAAAAGAGGGAAGAGGGGAGATAGGGGTTGGAGGAGGAGGTTGGAGATTGAGAGAGCGAAGCAAGGCCTTGCCACAAGGATGGCCGGCCTTGGGACCGGACTCTCTACGGTCTTGGGGCGTGCTCCAAGCACCAGCCACCACCGCTCCAATGAACGCACGCCCTTGGGATCCAAGGAGTGTCGCGGGACATTAGCGCCCGGCGCCCACCTCGCGAAGTCCCGCCGAGAGGCGACGGCTAGAGGGGGAGGTACCCGTCCGGTGTCGTCAAGGGGCAAAACGCCAACATCTCCAAAGCATGGACAACAGCTCGAGACCCCCATCGTAGCCGCTCGGCAAGGCGATGGAAAAAGTCAGTCGCTCGCCGTCGAGCTCGGTTTTGGCAATGAGGTCACGCCCGCCCCGATCACTCGTGAAAATGACGAGGGGTTAAAGGCCACCAAGGGGAACATCACTGGTGCTGATAACCCTGACAGGGTTACCAAAGGAGACGAGCATGGAGATGAATCGCCCGATGAGCCAGCGGATCGTGTGGTCATTGAAGTGGATCTCGAAGCTGACGAAGAGCTGAACGCACATGACACAGCCAGCAAGGGCAGTGAGGCGGGCAATTATATGCCAAAGGCACCTGAAGCAGGTGCCAACCAAGCGGAACGCGCATCCGACCGCGAGGACGACAAGGGTCGTGCTCTCGTTTTGGCAGGATGAGAGCGAGCCCGACCTGCGAGCCAGCCAAGTTCGGCGGCAGCGCAGCGTGCGCTCGACAACGCCGCACGTCGCCTGAACGTCGATGAACAGCTCGATCACCTCCGCGCCCGCCTCCATCCTGAGGATTTCACGCTGGCCGTGACATTGATGGGTGCGCTCACTTACGACGGAGACATGGTGCGCATCACGCTTCGCGAACGATCGTTCATAGTGCAGCGGATGAATGAGAAGCTGTACGAGGAGAACGGGAAGTCATTGCGCGAGTTCGTGGCCTCCGACCACCGCGCGAAGGTGGCGGAGCAGGCGCTTGAGGAAATTCGCACCAAAGAAGCCGAAAACCAGCGTGTTGTGCTCAATGTAGCAGTCGGTGCGGCATGTCACGCAGCCGAGGTGGAGTTGAGACAGATTTTTGGAGCGCCACGAGCGTGAAAGTGCGGAAAGTTAACGTGCAAACGTTCGCGATGCACGTCGGGCTCCAGTCATCGATCATGCTCCTCGCCTGGAAGCGAACTTGCCTGAACCACGGGCACGTGTAGCTCCAACTCGGGCCTAGATGGAAGGCGGGATTGGCAGTCGTGTGGTTCTTGAGCCGGCCGACTGCTACGATGGCACGTGCGAAGTGAATACGTTCCTGATGATTCTTCAAAGGCACCTATGCCTTGCTTGGATCGAGGAAGAGGAGTGGGGTGCACAAGGTATGCTTTCCTTGAAGCCAAAGCCGTTTGAGAAGTTGACGGGGCTCTCCAGCAGAAGCAGCAACACTCGGATCCCACCTGGGAGGAGTTTTGCGAACTGATGCGTGAGTAGTACTCCAAGCCTGCTGATTTGTAGAAGGCAAAGAAGGAGCTCGAAAGCCTCGTGTAGGGAACATGTCGGTGGAGCGGTATGTCGAGGCATTTCTGAAGACTGCAAAGAAGGTCCACGATCGCCACCTGACGGAGCAGGCCAAGATTGACCTCTTTCAAAGTGGTTTGGCCAGCCCTCAACTGCGATTCTTCTTCCTACACAACAATGGCAACAAGTGGAAGTCCCTTCATGCACTGATAGCACGCGTGTGCGCGTTGTACAAGCAGAACTCCAGCCTATGGGATCGTGACGCGCGTGAAAGCAGGCCGGCGCGTGAGGTGCCGTTAACACCAACGGTCGGTGCACCAAAGCAGGCAGCGGAGGCAACGTCGAGCCCTCCAAGAAGTTCCACCAACATGGTGGAGAGAACAACTCCCGCTCTTCTATCATCTGCAGACGCTGCCACCAGGCTGGGCACATTGGGCGCGACTGCCCCCAGCATGACGAGCAGCAATAGTAAGGACAACAGCAAGGCCAACAGCACGGTCATGGTGCGCGCCAAGGTGGAGGGCCAAACCGCTTCCGCGGTGGTGGCCAGACCCCTTCCATGGCAGAGGTCAGCACCAGGCTGGGCAGCGTGATGGCAACAGAAATGCCCTTGCCGGCCAGGGACGCCCTCACGGGGGGCATCGCCAAGGCCAAGCATTTGCAGCCATCCAGCGCCAATGGGCACAGGGCGGTCAGCGTGGACACGGACGTCCCCGTGACGATTACCAGGACTTCGAGGGAGGTGCTGGGGGACGCGTCCACCATCCCCAGCATGGTCGTGAGCAGGATTTTCACAATCCCCAGAAGCTACCGTTGGGCTGCTATCTAGGGTTGCGGTGAATCATGGAAATGATGAGGATAGGATGTTCATGTTTTGTAATGATGATATCAAAAACTTTGAATGCTTATCGGCACAACATTTCTCAATTGTTTATGTGCCTTTCGTGAATCCTGACTCCTTCTACCATGATCGCTCATGCCCACTCACATATGTGAACAAAGAAAACCTTGAAAATCGCACGAGTCTGGTCGTAGCCACTAAAGAAAGTTTTCCATATGTGATAGAAGTTGCACACAAAGCCCAAGTGAAGAACTCTCTGACGTCAACAACAGTGGCCGTGCCTGTGAGTCCAGAAAACGAACAAGTCTGCATCTAAAGGATGGAAATTGCTGGCTTCGTTCACCAAAGGACATCGCATGTGGGAACAACTCGGTCACATGGTTGAACTACAACGAAGCACTCATGCTTATTGGATCTACCACCTTGAGGGCAAGCCTCCGGTGAGCCTTTTCATATGGAAGTCCAAAGCAGTGATGGCCATGCAATTCGACGGCAAGCTGGCAGGTGCCCCCGCACGCATCTTGGTGGATACTGGGGTGGATGAATCGTTTGTGAGCGGTGCGTTTGTACGCACATGGCAACTAAAGTACATGCCTTGCACTGGCGCGGTGGTCGTCGGTGATGACAGGGAGTTGCCAGTCCTTGGTGACTGTGTGGCACGGCTCACACTACCCGGCTTCACCACCAATGTCCGCCTCACAGTGCTTGATCTCATGGATCCGTTTGACGTTGTTCTTGGAGACCCGTGGCTTGTGCACAGCAAGGCACTCATGTGCTTTGACTGGAAAACATTGCATATAAGTAGTGGAAGGAGATTGGTCACCCTGTCTCCGATTCCACAAATTCAACGACCAAAAACGAAGGCTCAATCAAGCCTCTCGGCGCTCCAAGTGAAACAAAGACTTCGACAAGGGTTCCGCTTTTTTCTTGCAATCCTAAAGAAAATGGACGACAAGGCAGAGGGTGAAGTACCCCAAGGGGTTGCAAACATACTCTCAGAATTCTCAGATATTTTTGAGGCACCACCGGATGGGCTACCACCTCGACGAACGGTCGGACATACCATTCCGTTGGAGCCGGGGGCTATGCATCCTTTTCAGTCTGTGTATCGCTTGAGCCCAGCAGAATGGCAAGAAGCAGAAGCCCAAATCAAGGAGTACCTCCGGAAGGGTTGGATTGAGCCAAGCTCTTCCCCCTTCGGAGCGCTGATCCTGTTTGTGAAAAAGAAAGATGGAGGCCTCAGGATTTGCGTGGACTATCGGGCATTGAACAAACTCACTATCAAAAACCGGTACCCACTCCCGCGATCGAGGACCTATTTGACCAGCTTTATGAAGCGAAAGTCTTCACGTCTCTGGATCTATCACAGGGCTACCATCAAATCCGGATCACGGAGGAGGATGTCCCCAAAACGGCATTCAAAACTCATCTTGGGCAATATCAGTTTCGGGTCCTCTGCTTTGGACTGACAAATACACCGGCAACATTCCAAGCAGTGGTGAACAACATCTTCAGGGAACACCTTGGCAAATCGTTCCTGGTTTATCTTGACGACATCCTCATCTTCTCCAAGAACCACGAAGAACACGAGCGACACCTCATAATGGTGCTTGAGATTCTTTGCAAGAACCGTTTTTTGCCAAAAGAAGTAAGTGCAAGTTTGCGCAGCCAGAGCTGGAGTACCTTGGCCACGTCATTAGTGGAGAGGGGATCCGGGTGGACCCTTGCAAGGGGCAGGTCATGAAAGAATGGCCTCAACCCAAGAACGTCGGCCAGCTTCGCTCTTTCCTTGGACTCGCAAATTACTTCCGACGCTTTATGAGAGGCTATCCCACGTTGGTGACCCCTCTCACCGCCCTGACCTAGAAGGCGAACACATGGGTATGGTCAGCAAAATGCACTGAGGCTTTTGAGGTTGTGAAGACGATGCTGATCTCCGCACCGGTACTTGCACTCCCGAACCCAAAGAAGCTGTGGGAGGTACGCTGTGATGCATTGGTTATAGGGTTGCGAGCTGTGCTCATGCAAGACGGCCACCATGTTGCCTACGAGAGCCGCAAGCTCTTAAATGCACAGACCAGGTATACCACTGGGGACTAGGAGCTGCTAGCAGTCGTGCATGCTTTTAATGTATAACGCTGTTATCTCGAAGGTGCCGACGGACAAATCATGGTGGTCACAGACCACAACCCCCTCACATACTTTCAGACGCAACAGAACATTTCAAGACCACAGGCACGGTGGAGTGAATACTTAAGTCACTTCACATTCACCTGGAAGTACAAACCAGGGCGGGTTAATGTGGCAGACCCATTGAGTTGAAACCCAACACATTTGAACCTCATGCTAAGCGAGAATGAGATCACAAATTGGCACTTTGCCGCTGTTGCGGTGGCGACAACACTGCACACAAACCCACTCCGCCCACCCCTAAGACCACTGGTCAGTGTGAACCCTTTCAAGAATCGCATTCGGATGGGCTACACTTTAGACCCATGGTTCGCCGAGCTAAAAAACATTGAACGCCACGGCCTTGTGGAGGCTGTCGGGTTATACTGGTATGGCGAGCAGGTGGTGGTCCCGGATGTCAATAACTTACGACAACAGATCATGTTCGAGTTTCACAATCCGCCCTCCTCGGGTCACATCGGAACAAAGAAGACAAGACATGCCCTGGCTCAGCACTACTGGTAGCCAGGATGGAGCAGTGACGTCAGGAAGTATTGCATGGTGTGTGACCTGTGCCTTCACAACAAGACTTCAAACAAGGCACTTGCAGGGCTCCTCCAGCCTCTACAACTCCCTGATATCCCATGGAAGTCAATGTCCATGGATTTCATCATGGGACTCCCAGAGACCAAGAAAGGCCACGATGCCATCTTGGTCGTTGTGGACAGGGCAACAGGAATGGCCCATTTCATGCCCACAACAACTCGCGTCACAGCGGAAGAGACTGCCAAGCTTATCTACCAAGGCGTCATCAAGCACCACGGCTTACCCATCCGCATCATCTTCGACCTTGACCCGTGCTTTGCAAGCCGATTCTAGCTTGCATTGCAGGAATGGTTTGGAACGCAACAAAGTATGTCCTCAGCATTTCATCCCCAAACTGATGGACAAACTGAGCGTATGAACCGCACACTCGAGCAGATGCTTCGCATGTACATCCACCCAACAATGGAGGACTGGGACAACTATTTGGCACCAGCTGAGTTTGCAGTGAATAATGCAGTCAACCAATCGACCGGTTTTACCCCATTCTTCCTCAATCACGGTCGGCATCCGGTGGTACCCGCTTCAATGGTGAAGTGCGGGGGCGGCGGTGATCAGGTGCCCTCTGCCCAAGCCTTTGTCGAGCGCATGGACGCCCTCTAGCGGGATGCCAAGGCCCATTTGTATGCAGCTCGACAGCGCCTGAAGGCCTATGCTAACCAGAGACGTCGTGAGCTGGCGTTCTCTATCGAAGACCGTGTGCTTTTAAGCACACGGAATCTGCGGCTGAAAACGCCAGGTGCACGAAAGATGTTGCCAAAATGGCTAGGACCCTTCAAAATTACAGAGAAGTTGGGAAGTGTGGCCTATCGGTTGGCTCTTCCACCAGCCATGCGCATCCATGATACCTTTCACGTGAGTCTCCTCGCACTATACACAGCAAAGGGGTCTGTTCAGCCACCCCCTCTTGCTGTCCTTGACGCAGAAGGCCAGTGTGAGGTGCACCGCATCCTCCAACACCGTGAGCGTAATCTGCACGCAGGAGTGGTTAAGGAGTACCTCATCCACTGGGCCGGTTGTGGACCTGACCACAACACTTGGGAGCCAGAGTCACGAGTGCCACCTACGTCAATTACGGAGTACTGGGAGGAACTGGCTGCCCGTCGGAACAAGCGTGCCCTCGGGGGCACCACCCCGGCACGAGCCCCCTTCAGAGGATAACGGCACTGACCCTTGGACTGACCTTTGGTTTACTCCCGACAGCTTGTCACGGGGACGCCTGGGCACCTGTCGCGGGGTCGCTTCATGTAAAGGAGGAGGAAGCGTGGCCACTATTTCTCCTTTGAAACCTGAACGCTTTCTGAATCATGAAATGTGCCGAATCACGATGTTTTCCTCTTCATGGACTGGTGCTTTTACCATTAATGATAGATGGCCGTGTACAAACTACCCCTTCATAACAGAGAAAACCGAATCGAGGACGATTCGTAGCTAAAGGGGGAGGAATGAAACACAACATACTTTTGGAAACAGAACCTAAAATCTTACAGTCAAGAAAGATTGTCGCAATCATTACCTGATTGCAACACTCTTTCAGACACTGTTCTGCGACCAAAACCATGAGGTCACATCAAACTTGACGCAAGCGCGTGAAGGACATAGTGGAAAACGAATCCAAACGACCATCAGGACAGAGAATACGGTCACGAAGTTTCTACCGTTCATTCTAACGGAACACATAAATAAATACAAATTATAAACAAATCATAACTTTATAAAGAAACATCAACGTACCTTCAAAACGGAGCTTTATAAAGTTATTTGTTTATGATTTCTTTATAAAGTTATGATTTGTTTATTATTTGTAATTATTTATGTATTCCGTTAGAAAGAACGGTGGAAACTTCGTGACCGTATTTTCTATCAAGATGGTCATTTGGATTCGATTTCCACTATTTCCTTCACGCGCTTGCATCAAGCTTGATGTGACCTCAGGGTGTCGGTCGTAGAACAGCGTCCAAAAGACTGTTGCAATCAGGTAATCATTGCGACAGTCTTTCTTAACTGTAAATCTTAGGTTCCGTTTTCTAAAAGCTTGTTGTGTTACATTCCTCAAGCACCATTTGGAGGTGTCGTTCCTGTTCTTCGTGGTTCTTAGAGAAGATGAGGATGTCGTCAAGATACACCAGGACCGACTTGCCGAGGTGTTCACGAAAGATGTTGTTCATCACTGCTTGGAATGTGGCAGGTGCGTTCGTTAGTCCAAAGCAGAGGACCCGAAACTGATAGTGCCCGAGATGAGTTTTGAATGCCGTTTTGAGGACATCCTCCTCTGTGATCCGGATTTGATGGTAGCCCTGTGATTGATCCAGAGACGTGAAGACTTTTGCTCCGTGAAGCTGGTCAAATAGGTCCTCGATGCGCGGGAGCGGGTACCGGTTTTTGACAGTGAGTTTGTTTAATGCCCGATAGTCCACACACATCGTGAGGCCTCCATCTTTCTTATTCACAAACAGGATCGGCGCCCCGAAGGGGCAAGAGCTTGGCTCAATCCAACCCTTCCGGAGGTACTCCTTGATTTGGGCTTTTGCTTCTTGCCGTTCTGCTGGGCTCAAGCGATACACATACCGAAAGGGAGGAACAGCTCCGGGCTCCAATGGAATGGTATGTCCGACCGTTCGACGAGGTGGTAGCCCATCTGGTGGTGCCTCAAAAACATCCGAGAATTCTGAGAGTATGTTGGCGACCCCTTGGGGTACTTCACCCTCTGTCTCGTCGTCCATTTTCTTTAGGGTTGCAAGAAAACAGCGGCAACCTTGTCGAAGTCGTCGTTTCACTTGGAGCGCCGAGAGGCTTGATTGAGCCTTCGTTTCAGGTCGTTGAATTTGTGGAATTGGAGACAGGGTGACCATTCTCCTTCCACTGCTTATCTGCAATGTCTTTGAGTCGAAGCACATAAGTGCTTTGTGGCGCACAAGCCACGGGTCTCCAAGAATGACGTCAAACGGGTCCATGAGATCAAGCCATCGAATTGCATGGTCATTGATGCTTTGGACTTCCGTATGAAAAGGCTCACTGGAGGCTTGCCCTCGAGATGATAGATCCGATAAGCATGAGTGCTTCTTCGTAGTTGAACCATGTCCTCGAACTGTTCCCACATGCGATGTCCTTTGGTGAACAAAGCCAGTAGTTTCCATCCTTTGAATGCAGACTTGTTCATTTCTGGACCCACAGGCACGGCCACAGTTATTGACGTCAGAGAGTTCTTCTCATGAGCTTTGTGTGCAGCTTCTATCACCTCTGGCCAGCTTTCTTTTGTGGTTACGATCAGGCTCGTGCGATTTTCAAGGTTTTCTTTGGTCACATATGAGAGTGGGCATGAGCGATCATGGTAGAGGGACTCAGGATTCGCGAAAGGCACATAAACAATTGAGAAATGTTGTGCCGATATGAATTCAAAGTTTTTGATATCATCATCAGAAAACATGAACATCCTGTCCTCATCATTCCCATGATTCACCGCAATCCCAGATAGCAGCCCACCGGTAGCTACTGGGGATCGTGAAAATCCTGCTCACGACCATGCTGGGGACGGTGGACGCGCCCCCCGGCGCCTCCCTCGAAGTCCTGGTCATCGTCACGGGGACGTCTGTGTCCACGCTGACCGCCCTGTGTCCTTTGACGCTGGATGGCGGCAAATTCCTGGCCTTGGCGCTGCCCTCCGTGAGGGCGTCCCTGGCCGGCAGGGGCATTTCCGTTGCCCTCACGCTGCCCACCCCGGTGCTGACCGCCGCCCTGGAAGCGGTTCTGGCCACCACCGTGGAAGCGGTTTGGCCCTCCGCCTTGGCGCGCACCATGACCGTGCTATTGGCCCTGTTGTTGTCCCTGCTGCTGCTGCTGCTGGTCACGCTGGGGGCAGTCGCGCCTAATGTGCCCAGCCTGGTGGCAGCGTCTACAGATGATAGAAGAGCGGGAGTTGTTCTCTCCACCATGTCGACAGAACTTCTTGGAGGGCTCAGACGTCGCCTCCGCTACCCGCTTTGGTGCACCGCCCGTTGGCACTGACGGTACCTCACGCGCCGACCCGCTTTTACGCGTGTCACGATCCCACAGGCTGGAGTTCTGCTTGTACACCGCGCACACGCGTGCTGTCAGTGCGTGCAGGGACTTCCACTCGTTGCCATTGTCGTGTAGGCAGAAGAATCGCAGCTAAGGGCTGGCCAAACCGCTCTGAAAGAGGTCAATCTTGGCCTGCTCTGTCAGGTGGCGATCGTGGACCTTTTCTGCGGTCTTCACAAATGCCTCCACATACCGCTCCACCGACATGCTCCCCTGCACGAGGTTTTTGAGCTCCTTCTTTGCCTTCTGCGAGTCAGCAGGCTTGGAGTACAGCTCACTCATCAGTTCGCAATACTCCTCCTAGGTGGGGTCCGAGTGTTGCTGCTTCTGCTTGCAGAGCTCCGTCAGCTTCTGAAACGGCTTTGGCTTCAAGGAAAGCATACCTTGTGCACCCCACTCCTCTTCCTCGATCCGAGCAAGGCGGAGGTACCTCTGAAGAATCATCAGGAACGTGTTGACGTTGCATGTGCCATCGTAGCGGTCGGCCAGCTCAAGAACCACACGGCTGCCAGTCCCGCCTTCCTTCTGGGCTCGAGTTGGAGCTGCACGAGTCCGTGGTTCAGGCACGTTCACCTCCAGGCGAGGAGCAGGATCGACGACTGGAGGTCGACGCGCGTCGCAAACGTTTGTACGTTCACTTTCCGCACTTTCACGCTCGCGGCGCTCCAAAATCTGTCCCAACTCCACCTCGGTTGCGTGACGCGTCGCACCGACTGCTGCGTTAAGCACAGCACGCTGGTTTTCGGCTTCCTTGGTGCGAAGTTCCTCGAGCGCCTACTCTGCCACCTTTGCGCGGTGGTCGGCGGCCGGGACCTCGCGCATCAACTTCCCGTTCTCCTCGTACAGCTTCTCATTCATCCGCTGCACCATGAACGACCGTTCGCGAAGCGTGACGCACACCATGTCACCGTCGTATGCGAGCGCACCCATGACGGTCATGGCCAGCGTGAAGTCCTCAGCAGGGAGGCGGGCGCGGAGGTGATCGAGTTGTTCGTCGACGTTCAGGCGACGAGTGGCATTGTCAAGTGCACGCTACGCTGCCACCGAACTCGGCCGGCTCGTAGGCCGGGCTCCCGCCAAAACGAGAGCACAACCTTCGTCGTCCGCGCAGTCGAATGCACGTTCCACTTTTTTAGCGCCTACTTCATGTTCCTTCGGCATGGAGTTGCCTGCCTCACTGCCCTTGCTGGCTGTGTCATGTGCATCCGGTTCGTCGTCAGCTTCGCGATCCGCTTCAATGACCACGCGATCCGCTGGCTCATCGGGTGTTTCGTCTCCATGCTTGTCTCCTTCGGCAACCCTGTCGGGGCTATCACCATCGTCGATGTTCCCCTTGGTGGCCTTCAACCCCTCGTCGTTTGCACGAGTGTTTGGGGCGGGCGTGGCCTCGTTGCCGAAACCGAGCTCCACGGCGAGCGACTGACTTTTTCCATCGCCTTGCCGAGCGGCCGCGACGGGAGTCTCGCGCTGCTGTCCATGCTTTGGAGATGTTGGCGTTCCGCCCCTTGGCGACACCGGACGGGTACCTCCCCCTCTAGCCGTCGCCTCTCGGCGCGACTTCGCGAGGTGGGCGCCGGGCGCTAATGTCCCGCGACGCTCCTTAGATCCCAAGGGCGTGCATTCATTGGAGCGGCGGGGGCTGGTGCTTGGAGCACGCCCCAAGACCGCGGAGAGTCCGGTCCCAAGGCCAGCCATCCTTGTGGCAAGGCCTTGCTTTGGCTCTCTCCCTCTCCAACCTCCTCCTCCAACCCCCTCTCCCCTCTTCCCTTTTTTTGTTCTTTTTCTTTTAACAGGGTGGAGGACACACTATTGGACTATGTGTGCCTCGCTTCAAACCCGTGGTGGATCGAGGTGGCTCAAAGCCAAACCTCCTTCACCCTTCTCCCTTATAATTATTCTTTTTTTTTGGAAAAAAGGGGAGGACAGGCAATGTTAAACAGGACCAGCTGTCGGATTCAAGCCATAGATTGGCAAGTTGGAGACAGAATTGAAAACTAGAGTAGAAATTGCAAGGTAGAAATCACTTTTTGAAAAATAGCCACACGATGACAGTACAATGGTGAAAAAAAATGGCTTGAACTGGTAGTGGCCAATTTTACGGACCCAACAAAAAAAACGGCGCAGGAAACGGAGGACTGGAGGCCAAGTTATGGCTCTCCCTACTCCTTTCTACTTGGAGAAACCGAGACAGACGGGTCCCTTGTTCTTCTGGGATTGGGCGCCCGCCAAAAAAAAAATGTTGAAGGCTCCTGGCTCGCCCCTTGTGCCTCCTCTGTTGCTGTAGCAAGAGGTTGATGTGGCAGCTTGCTGGTCCAGTAGCCCTTTGTGATAGTAATGCTGTGCGGAAGTAGGTTGGGTTGGTGGAGGTGGGGTGTGCGCGCATGGAGGTGGTGGAGTATTGGCACCTCTGGGCGGCGTTCCACTAGCACCACCATGAGGTCACCTGCTGCTCGTCGACTAAGTCACCACTCCTCGTGGTGTGTGAGGATTCTCACGACGGAGTGGAGACAAGAGCGATGTCAGCGGGTCGACCTAGCTCTGATGCCAATGTAAAGCGAGTGCTCAAACTTAGCGTCGAAAGGCCTCGGCGAGCTCGGAAAACTTTGCGTTGTAAAACTGAATGACCGTCCTCCTCGTCGGAGTGGTCTTTTCCTTGCCCGAGTCGTCATGGCTTGCCACGCCTTTCGAAGCTACGCTGATGTTTCTTTATAAAGTTATGATTTGTTTATTATCTGTAATTATTTATGTATTCCGTTAGAAAGAACGGTGGAAACTTCGTGACCGTATCTTCAGTCGAGATGGTCGTTTGGATTCGATTTCCACTATTTCCTTCACGCGCTTGCATCAAGCTTGATGTGACCTCAGGGTGTCGGTCGCAGAACAGTGTCCGAAAGACTGTTGCAATCAGGTAATGACTGCGACAGTTTTTCTTAATTGTAGATTTTAGGCTCCGTTTTCTAAAAGCTTGTTGTGTTACATGTCGAGCCATGACGACTCGGGCAAGGAAAAGACCACTCCGACAAGGAGGACGGTCATTGAGTTTTAAAACGCAAACTTTTCCGAGCTCGCCGAGGCCTTTCGCCGCTAAGTTTGAGCACTCACATTACACAACTCATCCCATCCGTCGCCCATAGGCCAGGACCCACGTTCGAGCCACGTGGCACACTTTGCGCTACAGTCCTCCCATACAGGAATGGACCTGCCCTCGGTGTCCACAATGGGTGTCGAACCCCGGCGCTCTAATACCAAATGTAACAAGGGCAAACTTATGCGAGGCGACGACCTGACCCGCCGCCACGATGTTCGGCGACGTCGAGGACAGGTAGGTCTGCGAAGCTCCTGTTTGAAGAAACTACTTCCGAAACATGTGACGGCCAGCGATGACCGCCCGTTTCATCCGCCGGTCCATCTGGTCAGTAGATTACTCCGACCTGACGTTAAGGCCCTACGGTGTAAGCCGCCCTAACGGCGACATTAAGAGCGGCATGGGAATTGGAAAAACAGTGTTTTCTCATGTTTCTTTGCATGAAGTTCATGCAGGAGTTTTACCGTTGGTAATGCAAGACAAAACAGCTCCTAACATCAAACCATCGTCACTATTGCAAACCTATCAAGGCCAGTAACGCGGAAACAAATATTTCGATCTATTCTCGAGCTCTGACGGCCTGGATTATCGGTGCGTCAAAGAAACCTGTCCAGCCTGTTCAGGTCGGCGTAAAACATCGACCACCGCAGCCAGGGTTGCGTCTCCGGTAGGCCAGGAACCAGGTAGGTTCGAATCTTCCATATGAATAGGAGCACAACACCTCGTATGAGGACAGAGAGGCAACCAGGATTGTTTTGTCAATTTATCCATGTAACAAACGGATGGGAAGCTTGGCCCACTGGGCAAAAACCGCGGTAGTTGAGGGTCTCCGACCCTCAACTCATCCCATCCGTCGCCCATAGGCCAGGACCCACGTTTGAGGCACGTGGCACACCTCATGCTATAAGTTGAGGGTCAGAGACCCTCAACTACCGTGGTTTTGGCCCAGAGGGCCAAGCTTCCCATCCGTTTGTTACACTAAGTAATTGCCCGTGATCTAGACCACATAATGGAAGGTTTGCCAAGAGAATAGAATTCATCCATGGAAACCAAAACTGGTTGTAAACGGACTGCCAAAATGTCACCCGCATCTGTTCAAAATACTTTTTTTGTTCGCCCATGTGTGCTCTTAAACATTGTGTATGGTTTGGGCGAACTCTTCCTAAATTGCATCAAGCTATGCTAGATTTTTCCAGCTTGTGTGGATATAAAAGCTATAAAAAACACAAAAAAATTGAAAAAATGCGCTTGACAGTATTGTATTATGTATAACAATTCACCAACATATTGAAGAAGAACCTCAAAAGGCATTTCTTCTCCTTTTTTATGAATATGGTTTTATCTGATGATGAATGTATTAAAATGAGATTAATGTTTTCTTTTATTGTGAACACGCTAGTTTCACGTGTCTATTTTAAAATTCGCAAAATAAAGCATGATCTTTGACAAATTTGGATGAATTTTGAAAGTTTCCTTATGTTTTGAAAGATAATTTGACGTAGTTATAGGCAAAATCTAATTCATTTATCTTATTGTATGGAGGTGGTTGAATTTCTTTTCTTTGAATTGCATTTTGACCCTGTTTGAAGCCAGGGTCACGAGTCTCAAGAGTTTAGCATGTGGATCAGTTGCGTGAAACAAGACAAGGCGAGGCCAAGGAGGAGCGGTCTAGAGGGAAAACAAAAGGGCAACTATATTTGCGCTACCATATTAGCGCAACGCACCTACGCGGACTAAAGAGCGACAATCGCGACGAAGGAAGGCGCCTGTTTCGACAGCTCATGCCTAAGCGATGTCGAGGAAGGATTCTCATGTCTATTGTATGCCGATTTCTTAACGCGTCTATGCCGACGACTGCTACCCCCGCGATCGAAAGGTCGATACAGGAGTATAGATAATCGTCAAAATACCTTGCGTGGCTGAATGGGTACGAGATCCTTCCATCGGACTTCACATCGATTCGCTATCTTCAGTAAAACAGCCCCTGACAAGAGGAAATGGAGATCGACAACCGGACTATCCTTCTTAATCGTTTTGCAAGTTCTGGAAATTCCCTATGGCCGAAACACGACTTATCATTCGTGCGTCCTCTTCTAGCATGGCTTGTGATTCGTCGTTCCTGAGTTCAGATTTTTCAGTGGACCGTATCGACATAGATAGCATTTATCATTGCGAATACCTTGTCAACCACTATTTGCCTCACTCTTAGCCAATAAAATCAGTCGCTTTGGTAGGTGCCCTCCACCATCAGCATGAACAGGCCATCTCCAGGCATCAGAGAGGGTGAGGCTGGTTGCAGTCGAAATGGAGGGTTGGGTTGAATTTCCCAACTCGCGGCTGCTTGGTTGGTTTGGATAGTCGAAACATCGATTTTTAACGATTTTCGTTAGAATTTTCTCCAAACACCTGCCGGTTGCCATTGTCAAAGCTATGTGTACATGAGACATGCGCACATCCAAACATGTGCCTCGGTGGACAGGATCCTGTGTGTCGTCGGATCCGTTCCATCGTGGCCCGATCGAATGGGGAGACATCCCCATGCCAATTCCCTCTTTTAGAGCATGGCCAAAGAGCGGCCATGCTCCGCACAGGCAGTCCAACCAACTTCGCCGACCGAAGCGAGCTCTCGGTCGAACTGCGGAATTGGCCGCAGCTGGGAATGGGTGCGCGACATTCCACCCAGTTCATCCACCCGATGAATTCAGGACACTCTGTGTCCTCCACGGGATACACAGCGCTAGGAAAGTGGATACGTCACGGACGTGCGTGGGTGAAGTCCATGGTTTCACCCATATCCACCCGTACTCCACCTATTCCCACCTGCGATGGGAAGCTGGCCGTCCCTGCAAGATCGTGAAATATGTGCATGCAGTGAAAAACAAATGAGGTAGCGAACCTCGCTTGCCAATGGTTTGTTCAGACAGTAATGGTAAAAATAGAATAAAACAAACTCGCGAAAACCACCCAACCACTAAACTCAACCGAGCACAAGGAGGAAGGTACGTAGCAGCATCTGATTTGGTTGGAATCGTGGGTTGAGTTCGTTCAACCCACGATTCCAACCGCAACCAGCCTCACCCAGAATGTGACGCTTCGATTATCGGTGCTTCCGGATTCCGAGGACAAGCCACGGCATCGGGGATGAACGAAAATAAGAAGGCGTGACTCCGCGTCAACACGGGGGTCCAAATAGGCACTTCGAATAGTTTTATCCAAACAAAAACAATATTAAAATCCGCTCGCCAATGGACTGGAGGGGTTGTACTCAACCTAACGTACAGACCTTACCCTTTTGTCTTGGCGTCGGACTGGTCATCGCGTACTATCCGGGTCTGTCCGGACATCTAGGTCGATGTCCATGATTTTTTTTCTGGGCCGACCTGGGCTAGCCGTCCGCGGACGTGGGGGGGCATACAGTCCGACTGATTCTTGCATCCTGATTGGTGGATGTGTAAGAAGAATGACCGATCCACCAATGAATCCTGTTCAGCTCTCTCCGGTCAGGAGATGTTTTCCCGCGCAGCGAGCCTGCAGCTTCTTGCATCGCCATGAAATTTCTGGGACCGCCCCCTACAGCCTGGTAGCACCAGCGTCAGCGGCGGCGGCAGCGGCGGCTGTAGGAGTACTCGGGTCCTCACCATCAAGTCGTCTGTTTCCACTTAAACTTGGGAGTGATCGAGTGAAAGAATCGCATGGCACGGAATGTCGTTGCCTGGCACGTGGTGGTAGATCGACGACAGATTCACGCCGCTGCCACTGGCGGATCCGCGTTCCGGGGCCTGGCAGCCGTCTGATGGCACCCGTTCCGCCTCCCACGCACTGCCTGTGACAGCAGTGATACGAGCTTGAGTGTTCGATCGCGTTCCGCGTCCAACTGCGGTTGCCAGTCCGTCGTGCGGTGTTGATGCCGCGCACCTCTCCGTTACAGCGCAGCGCAGCACAGCGAATCGTAGCACTCCCTTCGCTCTTTCGTCTGAATTCGGCCGGCGCAGAAAGCGCATCTATTTGAGCGCGTCCCCCTCCCCCCCCCCCCCCCCCCCCCCCCCCCCCCCCCNCCCCCCAAAGAGCTCCGCTCTCTTTGCCAAACCGGCGGGAACAATGGACAGCGTGCAGAGATTGGATCTGATTGGCGCAGCTTTCTTCCTGGCGCTGCTGGGAGTGGGCACCTTGCGAAACCTGATGCTTGACCGCCTGCCCTCCTCCTCCACCGCCTCCTCGTCGAGATGGTCGGACGCGCAGGATGCTTCCGAGACGTCCCTGGTTCGACTCCCTGCGGTGGAAAAACAGCAGCAGCAGCAGCTCCTGCGGCAGCTGCAGCGGCACAATGATCACGAGGATGAGGCTGAGTTGTTGAAGTTTGCTGTTAGGCGCCGGCGTCTGTTGGAAGAGGTGAGGAGGGCATGTGTGAGTGTGAGTGTGTGGACATGTTGGCGTGAAGTAATGTCTGTTTGTTTGTTTGTTTGATTCTTTGTTTCCTCCAGAGAGTTGAAGGGAAGCTCAAGGCACAGCCATCATCTCCAGGACGGGAGCTGAAGGCATGCAAGGGTATGCGCTTGTGAAACATCTTAGGGCATGTGGGGATCTGCTTAAGGATGGCATTCGAAGGAGACTTCAGCGCAAGAGCATCAGTTGTGTTTGGACGAAAGTCCTAGCACCCTTGGCACTGTACGCTGGTTCAAGGAGCGACAAACTAGTGGCTCCAAAAACGTTTCACGACCTTCAGAGGAATCTCCAGTGCGAAAGCCTCTGTTGTGTTCGGACAGAATTTCAGGCACCCGTGTGATGCTGTACGCGGGAGGTATGAAGGCTCAACACTGATGCAATCCACAGTGCGGCTCGAGAAAGGTCCCGTTTGTTGCTCTTTATGCGGGACGCATCAAGGCTCAAATGTTGCGAAGTCGATGGTGCCACTTGGGGAAGACTTTTGTTTGCCACTCACTCTCTAGTTGCCTGTGACTTCCGCCAGGCGAAAAGGTTGCCTGTTATTTCCGCCGGGAGACTAGGCAGCCTGCCACTTCCGAAGGGAGAATAGGCAGCCTGCCACTTCCGCAGGGAGAATAGGCAGCCTGTCATTTCCGCAGGGAGACTAGGCAGCCTGCCACTTCCGAAGGGAGAATAGGTAGCCTGTTACTTCCGAAGGGAGAATACGCAGCCTGCCACTTTCGCTCCTGCTGCTTGCGGAAGTGTGTGGCTGTGTACCTCCGTCACTTCCAGCTGGATTTTGTTGACGTCGCTGCGGTCGAGCCTCCTCATGGACAAACAACAGCAGCAGCAGCATCAGGAGCAGCGGTGGAGGCAGCAGCAGCAGCAGCAGGAGCAGTGGCAATGGCACCGCCACCACCAGCATCACCAGCGCCACACCAGCATCACCAGCACCAGCATCAGCACAGGCACCACCACAAGCAAAAGCACCAGCAACAGCACAAGCATTAGCACCAGCACCACCACCACCACCACCACAACAACAACCAGCAGCAGCAGCAGAAGCAACAGCAGCAGCAGCAGCAATGGAAGCACGAGCAGCAGCAGCCGCTGCTGCAGCTTCGGCGGCGGTGGGGGCGGCAGCTGAAGCAGTGCCTGTTGCCTCCCGGGATGCTGCAATGCAGCAGTCCCTTGGCTCCCCATGTGACTGATGATATTGCAGCTGCTGCAGCTTGAGGCGCTGATGCATGCCTGCGATCAAGCCACTTTGTAGCGAGCACGTGCGTGACTGCTGTCTTTGTTGCAGTGTCTGTCAGTCTCACTTCACTCCTGCTTCTGTGCTGTCTTTTGTCAGCCACACTTCACTCCTGCTTTTGACGCTGTCTTTTGTCAGCCACACTTCACTCCTGCTTTTGACGCTGTCTTTTGTCAGCCACACTTCACTCCTGCTTTTGACGCTGTCTTTTGTCAGCCACACTTCACTCGTGCTTTTGACGCTGTCTTTTGTCAGCCACACTTCACTCGTGCTTTTGACGCTGCCTTTGTCAGCCACACTTCACTCCTGCTTTTGACGCTGTCTTTTGCCAGCCAATCCCTCTGGATAGCATATGTGTCGTCGGGGAAGAACTGCTCCTGGCAGTCCATCTGAAGTCCTTCTGCAAAGCTGGAGCCGGGGATCCAAACCAATCTGTTTTTCTGGCCTCCTGCAGGGCGGATCATGCTGCCAATGGCCATGCATACACTGCCATGCAAAAAGGCAGAAGTTTGATTCGGCTTAGCACCAAAGGTTGTGTGGTGCTTTGCAGAGAAGCAACTCTTCTGTCCTGTGGTTCTGCCATGCGCTGCTAACGTACCCAGGCGAAGGTTGAGGCTGGCTCGGGCAGAGGGGAGGCGGAGGGAGAGGCGGCGGCAGAGGAGGAGACGGACAGCGAGCGGCAGAAGCGGCTGATGCACGAGCTGGTGGAGCAGTGGCGCGAGCGGCAGGCTGACAGTGACAAGTCGCAGATTGAACTCATGCCCAACCGAACTGTCAGAGAGGGCGAGACTCTCGGGCCTAAAGTACCAGGTAGGTGTGTGTGTGTGTGTGTGTGTGTGTGTGTGTGTGTAT
>SZWC01024224.1:22851-38105 GCA_023375785.1 Penium margaritaceum
CCATCAGCGAGGGTGCGATTCCAGCGTTCCGAGACACCGTTCTGCTGGGGTGTGTAGGGTGCCGAGGGCTCCATACACACCCCACGAGAGGTGAGAAAGCGAGCGGTGGGACCCATGAACTCGCCACCACGGTCACAGCGAAAGACTTTGAGCCGGCGACCACAGGCCAGTTCAGCCTGTGGTAGCCACGACTCAAGTGTGGAACAGACGTCACTCTTTTGCCGAAGGGCAAAAACCCAGCGCATCCGAGAAAAATCGTCTGTGAGACAGAGGACATAACGTCCGACACCCCCAAGGGCGTCATGGGCAAGAGGTCCCATGACGTCAGCGTGCAGGAGGTCAAGTGGGTGAGACGTGCGAGACTCAGAAGTGGAGAATGGGGAGCGGTGCATTTTGCCTTGAGCACAGTCGAGACAGTCAGTGGGGCAGGGTGCAGAGAACGTGTCGGCATCAAGGCCATTCGCAGGCATGTCCCGAAGCAGACTGTCAATGGCGGCAGTGTGAATGTGACAGAGACGACGATGGAGCAACTGTGCATGTGCAGGAGTGAGGGAGCGAGCCACATGAACAAGAGCAGTCGTGGAGGGATGGGGTGCAAACGAGGGCACGCGGAACAAACGATCACAACGAGTGCCTCGCAGTAAGACACGACCAGTAGTGCGATGCATAACAGAGGCAACACCCCGACTGGATGAGAAGTCCATGTCCTAGTCGTCGAGAGTCGTAACAGACAGCAGACTAAGCTCAAGAGCGGGCACATAGAGAACGTCAGGGAGGAAGAGCTCCCCCCCAGGGCCAACGAAGCGGACGACACCGACACCCTGGACAGGGAGAAGGTGGCCAGAGCCAGTGCGCACAAAGCGAACAGAACCAACAGGACCCAACGACAAAAACGCTGAATGACAGGAAGTCATGTGGTGGGTGGCCCCTGAATCAAGAATCCAGAAGCCACCCGTCACACGGACAGACGTTGGGTCACGACTCACAACGGCAATGGCAGAACGTGGAAAGAGGCGCTGGCCACAAGCGGCAAGGCAACGAGGGAGACTGTACGAGTGCCAATCCTCAATCCATGGGACGTCAACTGGGGGACATCCCTGAACATGACCGGGGGGGGGTCCACGAAGAGACAAGTCAACAGCACACGCAAGGCCCTCCTCAACCGAATGTACACTCTCACCTCCCTGATCACGGAGGTGACGCTGGTGGATGGCGTGAGAGAGCGCAGAGTCCAGCTGGCGGTCGTCCTCAGGCGGTCCGGTGATGCGTGCGGTAGAGGAGTGTGGCTGAGGACCAGGAGTGGAGGACGCCCATGTTGGAGGTGAGTAGAAGCCAGAGGGAGGCCCGAAGTAGACAGGGCCTCCAAATCCCGGGGGCCAACCCCAGGGTGTAGGTGGAGAAGGTGCAGAGAGGACAGTGCTATAGGCAGCTGCTGCAGGCAATGGAGGAGAAGTGTGCGTAGAGCCACGACTGGACCCCGCGGAGGTGGAGGAGCGGGCAGAGCCTCCACCAGACCCTGAAGAGCATGCCCAGTGAGCACGCATGGCTGAGGCCAGGCGTGCATCATCTGGTGGTGCAGGGCACTTGGACGCCGCATGACCAGCGGCGCCGCAGTTCCAGCAAGTGACAGTGCTGGAGGAGGAGGAGTGGGATGCCGTGCTATCAGAACCGCGACCTTTGCCACCCTTCCCCTGCCCGCCACCGCCAGAGCCACCTCCTCGGCCTTTACCTTTGCTGCCCCCTCCACCACGCCCACTTCCTTGGGAAGCAAGGGAGGTGGCGGTGGTAGCGGAGTTGGGGACGGAGGACGAGCTGGAGGCTGAGGAGTTGGAGGAGGAGGGAAGTGCGGTGGCTGCTGCTGCAACGGCTGCGTGGTGGATGCGTTTGTTCTGCAAGGAGCTCCACCAGTCAGTGAGGCGCTGGGAGGTGAACTCCCATAAAGCCCCAATTCCAGGGGGTGCGTCGGCGGGAACAGGCATTGCCACCAGACGCTCCAACTCTGTGGCCTTCACTTCACGAAAGATGTCGCTGAGTTCAGGGATGAGGCCGTTGACGATGGAGAGGACAGCAGCGAGTTGGCCTGGGGCGGCCTTGCCGAGGTCACGCAGCAGGCGCAGACTGCGAGCCCAATAGGCGTCAGCAGTCTCGTCAGCACGCATGGAGAGCGTGTTAAACTGGACGGTGAGGACGCTTTGTGCTGCATGTCCAGTGACTGTCGTGCGCCGCTTGATCAGGGTATAAGCCCCAACCGGGTCAGCGGGGGCGCGGCGTGCAGTGTCAGCATTGTAGGATCCAATCTCATCAGTGAGATCGTCTGGTCCGGCGCGAATGAGGGCACGGACCGCTCGTGCTGACTCAGAGTCGACTGGCACAAAAGGGGGGACAGCTGAGGGATTTGGTGCATGGTAGTATTCCCAGAGTTGTTCCCCTTGCGCCCAGGCACTGAAACGCACCTCCCAAGAGTGAAAAGTAAGACTGGGTGTGAAATGGGGTGGAGTGGAGTCAAAGTCAGGCTTGCGTTGCACTGATGGAGCAAGGGCTTTGGCTGTAGCAGCGCCAGCAGCTGCGGCGACTGCAAGTGGATCAGAGGTAGATGTGCCAGCGGCAGTGGAAGCGGAAGCAGGAGAAGTGGAAAATGCTGCAGCAATGCTAGCGGACTGAGTGCTGCGCAGTGTTGGCTGCAGGCGATTCAGAACCAAGTCAGCAATGTGATCGGCGAATGTCTCTTGGTCAGCCTGCTCAGCCTTCAATTTTTCCTCAGCAGCGCGCTGAGCACTGAGAGCTGCCTGCAATGCAGTGCGCTCACGCTGAAGCTCAGCCTGCAGTGCTATGTATTGGTCATCGTCGACTGGCATTGTGCCAGCGACGTGACTCTGCCGAAAAAATTTCGGCAGAGTTTCCCTTGCCCAAGTGGGCGTGGGAAAGTAAGATATCGGTGTTGGAAGTGCGCAGCAAGGCAACAACCTGAACGCACGAACACGCCAATACAGGGAAGGCAGAGAGAGCGGGAGAACAAGAGAAGGCAAGCTCACCACGCACTGCGGTGCAGAGAGAACAGTGGTGGCAGTGCTGCAGCAGCCGAAGAGGCAACGACTGCGACAAAGGACGATGTGGTGACCACGAAGCTGGCTACACCTGTCAGAGCTGCACCTGACAGAGCGGCGATGACTGTAGCGATCAAGACCAACAGTTGTAGGTGCCGAGTGACTGACGGTGATGGGGAGGGTAGAGAGGCTGCCTGTGTTGTGGAGGCGTTAGCGGAGTCAACTGCATTGGAGAGTGCTGTGGCTGCTGCGGCTGCGGCGGATGCAACTGCGTTTGCTGCTGTAGCAATCTGAGTGGCTACGTTGACGGCCGAGGCCACCAAGGGTCCCTGGTCAACCGCTGCAGTGTATGTGTCAATGGCTCGACCAGCAGCAGTGCTGGCTGGTGCACGTGCGGCACGTGCTGTGGCTGCAAAGGTAGTGGCAACGGCAGCGCTGGAGGCAAGGGTAGCCTGCAGTGCTGAGAGAATATCAGGAGACGAGATGGGCTCTGCAGCAGTTGCGGCTGGGGATGCAGCAAAACGCGGAGCGGAGGCCTCTGATGCTGCTGCTGCAGAAGGTGGAGCTGCACCACGGGGAACAGCACGGCGGTGTTGCGGGCGCGTCCTATGGGAAATGGGCGGTCTTACCAGAGAGTGAAGAGGCCGGTGGTCGCGTTGTGGTGCTGTTGCCGGCTGGTTCAGCGACGTTGGAGTGTCGTCATCGGCCGATTGGCAACGAGTCGTGTAGTCCCTTGCGTCCGTCCACGCGTAGTGATCAGCGGGATCGTAGTCTTCACCGGGGTGATACCCCGGACTGCTGCGACGCACCCTCGACCACACTTCTCTCTCCGCCCGCTCCTCGTAGTACGCGAGCTCCTCGTCAGTATTTGCACAGTCCAGAGCCGCTGTGGATGACGGAGGGGCGGGCTCGATCTCAGGTGGAGACGCCAGCGTACTGAGTGAAGGGCTGCCTCAGGGCAGCCCGTGGTAATTGAGAGTGTGCTGAGGTCAAGCCTAGCTGCAGGGTTGGGGCTGAGGTCACGGCTGCGAAGCTAGCAGTTGCACAGAGCGGCGGCTGCTGCGGCTGCCTAGACTGCCATAGTCTCGTGCTGTGGCTTGCACGGGATTGCTCGCGGCTTAGCTGTGACTCGAAGGAGGTTCACAGGTTGGTGCTAGCGGCTACATAGAATGGCGGCTGCTGCTGCCACCTAAGCTGCTACTGTCTCGTGCCAAGGTTCATGAGTGCGATGTCAGCGGCTGCGGGGCATGGCTGCTGCTGCTGCTGCTTGGGCCGCCACGGCCTTGCGCTGTGGCTCGTGCGAGATCACCCGTCGATTGATGCCAGTGGCTGCCCAGAGTGGCGGCTGCTGCTGCTGCCCAAGCTGCTGCGGTCTCGCACTAAGGTCCACGAGTGCGATGTTGGCAGCGGCACAGAGTGGCTGCTGCTGATGCTGCTTAGGACGCCACGGTCTCGTGCTGTGGCTTGTTCGGGATCACCCGTCGCTCGATGCTAGCAGCTGCCCAGAATGGCTGCTGCTGATGTTGCTTAGGCCGCCACGGCCTCGTGCTGTGGCTTGTGCGGGATCACCCGTTGGTCGATGCCAGCGGCTGCACAAAATGGCGGCTGCTGCTGTTGCCTAAGCTGCCACGGTGATGCTAGCGGCTGCACAAGATGGCTGTTGCTGCTGTTGCTTAGGCCGACACGGCCTCGTGCCGTGGCTTGCGCGGGATCACCCGTCGCTCGATGTTAGGGGCTGCACAGAATGGCAGCTGTTGCTGCTGCCTAAGCTACCCGATCTCGTGCTGAGGTTCACGAGTGTGATGCTAGCGGCTGCACAGAATGACTGCTGCTGCTGCTGCTTAGGCCGCCGCGGTCTCGTGCTGTGGCTTGTGCGGGATCACCCGGCGCTTAGCGCGTGAGTCTCATGAGGTCCCAGGACGTCGCGGCGGGAGGGACAGCCCTCCTGCTCTGATACCAGTAGGTAGGCGTAGACACCAGGCTAGCAAGGAAGAAGGTGACAAGCAATGAAGTACGCCATGGATCGGGGAACGCTCACCACTTAGAGAGGTGTAGTAACAAGACACAGCTCAACGAGAGAGAGAGTAAAGTGTGAGCGAGGTGGTGAGAGCCAGTTGACCGGGCCACCCACGCGAGACACTCGTCGTGGGGCCCGGCCGCTACCCAGGGATCGAACCCGACCCTGGAGCGAATGAGCTCCAGGCGGTTTCTCACACGCCGGCACAAGCCTGACGTGTGGTCCCGAGGGATCAACAACCTGGTTCACCACTCTAGTAATATGCAAGTATGCAATCAACTAACAAGCATGCATTCCCACAAGTTGTATCCCCTTTTAGCACGTGAGTGTATTACTAAACTAAGGCATGTGGCAAGGCTGGTGCTGAAGCCACCACTTGGCAGCTTGAAGGAGGCATATCCTCTGTGCTCTTCATGCTACACCACAGTCTTGCACCAGGGAGCCTTAATCCAGATCAATCACCTGTAGTGGTGAGGTGTGTGCATGAATGGAGACAAGAGGGCACTTGCGCGTGTTTGTGACAATAACCAACACAGGGTCTCCCGAGGTACCGGCACAAACCACCGTGTACCCGGGTCTCGACCAAAGAGAGAGTGGACAATCTGTCAGAGGCAATATGCAGTCAATCTTTGTGGGTCTCCCGGAGCACTGGCACAATCCACCAAGTGCCCAGGTCTCGACCACCGAGAAAACTCTACCAGTTACATATGGGTAAAATGAGCTGCTAGAATGCATTATTCATGTCACAGAAGAAGTAATGCAGCCACCGGAGAACCATCAGCTCAAACTAGGAGACAGGGCTACATGATAGCTCAAAGCCCATACACCAACAAGTCTGTCCTAAGACCAGCCCAAAACCACTTTTTTGGCCGTAACTCTGTGCATAGGTATCCAAACGCAACACTGTCTGAACCTAGAGATACAAAATCTTGAGCCAGATGCTACGATCGGTCACATGCATAAGTCCGGCATCGATCAGTGAGTTGGAAATATTTTAAGGCATGCAGGCCCATGCAAAAACGAACATGAGCTCTGTGTGTGAGTGCAATGCAAAACGGCAAGAATTTGGCTAAGTCTGGAACACATAATATGAAAGAACAAGGGGAGTTTACAAATGAGCCCCTGGCGGGCTTATGTAGGGGCGTCGGCAACTAGCCGCACCGGGCTCCGTCACCCTTGCTGAACGCAAACGAGTCAGCGGGGAGAACACACTGCATACACCATAAGAACAAAAAATGTGGTCTCCTCAAGGCACCGGAACAACTCTCCGAGTGCCCGGGTCTTGACCACCCGGAAAATACAAGCAGTGCTAGAAAAACTCAAAATCAGCGTCCAGACATCCAAAACGGCTTTCCAAACATCGGAAGCCCTACTACAACCATCGAGTCTCCTCGTTGCACCGGTACAGTCCACCGGGTACGCGGGTCTCAACCCACCGAGAAAACTCTCTTACCTCCCGACAAGCCCATAGGGCTGCCGGAACGCATCGACCGCGTCTCGCCGGTGGTGTCGTAGGTGCTGGAGAAGTCTGGGTACAGTCGGGAGGCCCATCGTGTTGTCACGCCCCCTTCTACCATATACCACCAACGTGGATATATGGATGGGGGGGGTTCCATTTTACCCACCATTTGAAAACGTTTTGCGGAGGTTACCCACGTTTGAAAATTTTATTTACGTAATAGCCAGTCGTGGGCGAAGATGACTAGTATGCCCACTTTTTGGCAGGTCCCTTCTGTTCTCCTCACACTTTTTAATCGGTGACCATAATGTCCAAAGTTAAAAAATGATACACGCTTTACCCACTCTTTACGAGGTGACTCCAATACCCACTTTGGACATCCGCTCGTCACTAAACGTGACGAGCGGATGTCCAAGGCTCGTGCTCCTATACACCGCGAATCCTGCAGAACGGACCCCACATCATCACTGTCGCAAGTGAAATTGGTCATTGAGGACCAAATCTTACTTTATGAAAGGTACTATTATTCATTCGTTTACAAATCGTTCCACGATTTGTAAACGAACAAATCGTGGAAAGATTGGTTCGTTTACCACCATTGGCTGTTCGTCGACAATCGATCTGCTCAAAATACTCCTCATTGTTGAGGGATTATACACTTTGTGGAAAAATGAACGACACGATCTCTATTTGCCAGATAGATCGAAAAATTATGGTTTTTCATATCGGGGGTGTGACCATATACCCATCGATTTCCCGATAGATCCCCCATATCCATGTATCGCTCTTTAACAACCCCATGGGCATAAATAATCCGCTGCCCATGGTTGCGGTCGATAGATCCGCGGTGTCCATAGTCGATTTCGAAGAGCACGCGGTGTCCAAAGTTGAAATCGACAAGCATGCGGTGCCCATAGTCGAAAACGACAAGACAGCGGTGCCCATGTTTTTCGTCGTGCGAGCAAAAAAAAAAAAAATGACAACTGTACCCACGCCCTCGAAGTCGAACTTCGCCGACTTCGAGGGCGAAGTGGGCGAAAAATGACACTGGCATCGCCGATGTCAGAAGTCACCCTGTCGCGACTTTTGGAGGTCGCAAGTGCGAACTCCGAAAGTCACGACTGGGTGACTGTCGCGACTTTTGAGGTGCGCACTCCAAAAGGGTGCCCCGCAACTCGCAAACCCCCCCTCCAAAATATACGACAAACCCCCTAGTTACACTAGGGGGTTTGGGTTTTATTTTTATACTTGCCCGGGCATCTGCCGGGCCCCGCGGTAGCGGGGCCCGGCAGATTCCCTCCCTTCTCTCACACGTGCGCCGCAACTCGCAACCTCCCCCCAATAACAAACAAACCCCTAGTTACACTCGGGGATTTGGGTGTTATTTTTTTCTTTGCCCGGGCATCTGTCGGGCCTCGCTACCACGGGGCCCGGCAGATGCCCAGCGTGCGCCGCATCCTGCAAACCCCCCCAAACCTACGACAAACCCCCTAGTTTGTCGTAGGTTTGGGGGGTTGGGCAGGGTCATCGCGAGCTCGTAGGGAGGTTTCGGCGCGAAACTCCTCTTGCGAGCTCGCGACGACCGGCGAAGCTCGATGCCAAAAAACATGTCAAAAGTGAGATATACATGAAATATATATCAGCTGTGCCCGTTTTCGCTCGCGCTACGAAAAACATGGACACCGCAGTCATCATTTTTCCGACTATGGGCAGCGCGTCTTTTCCGTTTTCGACTCTGGACACCGCGTAATTGAAAATAATTTTTAGGGCATACAGGCCCATGCAATAACGAACATGAGCTCTGTGTGTGAGTGCGATGCAAGACGGCAAGAATTTGGCTAAGTCTGGAACGCTGAATATAAAAGAACAAGGAGAGTTTACAAATGAGCCCCTAGCGGGCTTATATAGGGGCGCCGGCAGCTAACCACACCGGGCCCCGTCACCCCTGTTGAACCCAAATGAGTCAACAGGGAGAACACACTGCATACACCACGAGAGCAACAAAGGTGGTCTCCTCGAGGCATCGGAACAGCTTCCCGAGTGCCCGGGTCTCGACCACCGAGAAAATATGAGCAGTGCCAAAAAATCTCGGAATCGACGTCTAGACATCATAGACGGCTTTCCGAACATCGGAAGCCCCACAACAGCCATCGGGTCTCCTCGTCACACCGGTACAGTCAACCTGGTGCGCGGGTCTCAACCCACCGAGAAAACTCTCCTACCTCCTGACAAGCCCACATGGCTGCCGGAACGCATCGACCACGTCTCGCCGGTGCTGTCGTAGGTGCTGGAGAAGTCTCGGTGCAGTCCGGAGGCCCGTCGTGTCGTCACGCCCTCCTCTGCCATATACCCCGAATGTGGGTATATCGGTNAACTAGCAGTGTCGGTCGTGACGGGTGGAAGCCACACAAACCAACACTCCCCCTGGCTGACATAGCCGTCCATGGCAGAACGAATGAACGAAGGCATGGAACAACAATGTATGGCAAGCCATAACATGCATGAGTCAACTCACACAGACACACACATACACACTCATCTGCCATCCATCTAGGGTCTCCCTGGACACTGGCACAGCCCACCAAGTGTCTGGGTCTCGACCATGAGAGGAGTGATGCACACGCACACAAACCAGTGTAATGCACATACACATGTCATGCACATGTCAGAGGACAAGATGGTCTCCTCGTGACACTGGCGGTACCAGGGCCCGGGTCTCGACCGCTACGAGCAATCCAACACAATAGTATCATCGTCCAAACACAGGATCAAGGGAGGATCTCCTCATAACACAGGTGCAACGCACCACGTGTCCGGGTCTCGACCAATAGCTCGCATGCACATGCCACACACAGTATAGCCACACACTAAGACACACGATCACATGGTCTCCTCGTGACACTGGTACAATGCACCAAGTGTCCGGGTCTCGACCAACAGTGTGCTACCATCGATATGCAGCTGTGCAGGTACGTAGCATGAGCCACATGCGGGATGCTATAGATGCTCACAACAGAGCATGGACCTTGCCATGCATCTCCCAGGACGTCGCATCAGGTCGAGGTCCACACAACACTTCCCCTGGGCAGATGAACCTGGCAGCGATGTCCTCGATGGAGATGCTGATGTCGTAGCTGAACAGATCCTGGACGATGAGTCATGTGGTGTATCCATCATGTAGAGATAGCTCCCCCTGTCACCTGCGAGTCGACTCCCTCCCTCAAAGACGAAGTGGTGTCTCCGGCTACAACTCCTCATGTGAATCTGCATCACCTGGGGTATACCAGTCCTCGCGTGACTGCCAAGGGTCCCAACTCACAGTCTCTCCTGCCTCCGTACTGCCGCGATGCATCTGTGTACGCCGGAGGAACGGGAATGGGCGAGCATCACGCGTGCGTGGATGAAGTGGCGGAGCTGGCCTCCAATACGGAATAGCACACCCTGAGACACAAGGGTGTACTGCTAGAAGAGGGGAGCTGGAGCGACGAACCGGATCACCACTCGTGGATGAAGATGACGATGGGGCAGGTGAGTCGGGTGGATGAAGGTGCGTGACGGCAGCAGAAGAAGGAGGAGCGATGATGGGGTCGACAGGAGCCAGGATGGTGGAAGCCGAAGGCACGCTCACCTCTCCTATGACAGTGTCTCCAACAGACGTCATACTCGGAGCTCGTACAAGATCCTCCCCGGGTATAGGTCTGCCAGATGCTGCCGGCGGAAGGCTACTACCGGTAGTAGTGATGCTGCTCTCCTCTGAGAATCGCTCACGCGCTGCCATCATCTCCTGCTGTAGCATGACTACACGCTCCTGCAGATCAACATAATCTGCCTCAGACATGTCGAGGTGGCCCATGTCGACCTGGTGTAGAATAAACTCTGCCTCACTGGATGCTGCTCATGCAGACTACACAACTCGTGAGTACAGCGCCACCTGCGTCTCTGCTGCTGAAGACGATGGAACTGGTGCTGCTGCATCCTCCTGGGGGTCAACCAAGCTCGCAATATGCTGAGACGCTGGTACATCGGATGCAGCTGCAGGTTTCGCATCCACATCACAACTCGTGTCTGTCATACGAGGAGTGAGCGGTCGCATGCTGAGAGAGAAGGAGAAGGATGAGTCATCAGAGTCCGTGGAGCATGTAGAAATATCGTCCGTACAGGTACTGCCACTCTTAGTATCCATGTGATCAGCAAGGTCACCAGCAGCTGAACACGAAGGGGCAGAACTCAGCTCCATCTGACGAGGTGACTCCATCTGCGTGTAGGGATCTGCACCACTGTCCTCAACTGCCGCCGTAGTGGACACATGTGTGCAGGGCTCCGGCTCGACAATGTCTGTCAAGGCGACCAACAGGCGCAGCTGGCGCTCACGCACTGTCTCGCCGGGAACGCTGGTCGCTACCACCTGCTCGATGATAGAGTAAGGACCATCATCTGACTCCGTCATGTGTGTCGGTGCTCTGTCCTGTGTACGGGACGTAGACTCAGGGAACATGGGTGACTCCTGACGCTGAAGCTGGTGCACTGGTGGCGCAGATGACACGGTGAAACCTGCTGAGTCTGCTGCAGCACGTGTCCCAATGACACCTCTCAGAACGGCTGCTCTCAAGAATTCCTCAACCTCCAAAAGACCAACCGGCCGACTCTGCTCATGCACTACGACTACTGTCGTACTGGTTTGAATCTCGTGCGCCAACGCCCCCGGAGATCCGTGTGGGGTATCGCGATCCGCGCGGGACTCCTGTGCCACCGCCAGGCCGCTACCGGTCGGAATCGCAAGTGGCACCGCCAAGGCACGCGAGACCTCCACTCCTCCTGATGCAACCTGCTGCTGTAGAATGTCCGACTGCTGCCCCAGCGTAGATGTCGACCTCAATGACATGCACGTCCCAAGCACCCCAACATCCGCCGGACTGGTGTGAGTCTGCGGCACACTCTCCCCCAAAAGTATCGGAAATGCATCTCATTCCATACGAGACTCCTGTGCCACCCCTGGGCCTCTACCGGCCGGAGCCGCGAGTGGCACCGTCCAAGGACGTCGTGCCTGCTCTCCTCCTGATGTCGTCTGCTGCTGTGGAAGACCAGGATCCAACCTGGACGATGAAAGGCAACTCTCCACCGTGAACGCCATGTCGGGGTCAGACTCCACACCATGTGTTGTCATCGTATCATCTGAGTCTGCCTGAGTTGACGCTCGGGCAGCACGGCCCGACGCGAGTGCGGATCCTGTCGCTACTGTCACATCGCGCAATGCGCGGTGACCACACTCCCCCTCGACAGGTACAACAACGGTGGCTGAGGAGGTGGAGGATGTATCAACACCGGCGCGAGCACGCCGTGCGGAGGGCTGACGCCGACGTCGCAGAGTCACTCGACTGGAACGACTGCATGAAGGCATGTCATCGCGAGATGGCATCGTGGTCGCAGAGTGAAGGATCGACAGGATGGTGGCAGCCTGGGACTTGCTGGCAGGTGGAGCTGAAGGTACACCATCCGATGAGGAAGGAGGAGAGGATGGAGGAGATGTGANGGGTATCGCGATCCGCGCGGGACTCCTGTGCCACCGCCAGGCCGCTACCGGTCGGAATCGCAAGTGGCACCGCCAAGGCACGCGAGACCTCCACTCCTCCTGATGCAACCTGCTGCTGTAGAATGTCCGACTGCTGCCCCAGCGTAGATGTCGACCTAAATGACATGCACGTCCCAAGCACCCCAACATCCGCCGGACTGGTGTGAGTCTGCGGCACACTCTCCCCCAAAAGTATCGGAAATGCATCTCATTCCATACGAGACTCCTGTGCCACCCCTGGGCCTCTACCGGCCGGAGCCGCGAGTGGCACCGTCCAAGGACGTCGTGCCTGCTCTCCTCCTGATGTTGTCTGCTGCTGTGGAAGACCAGGATCCAACCTGGACGATGAAAGGCAACTCTCCACCATCAACGCCATGTCGGGGTCAGACTCCACACCATGTGTTGTCATCGTATCATCTGAGTCTGCCTGAGTTGACGCTCGGGCAGCACGGCCCGACGCGAGTGCGGATCCTGTCGCTACTGTCACATCGCGCAATGCGCGGTGACCACACTCCCCCTCGACAGGTACAACAACGGTGGCTGAGGAGGTGAGGGATGTATCAACACCGGCGCGAGCACGCCGTGCAGAGGGCTGACGCCGACGTCGCAGAGTCACTCGACTGGAACGACTGCATGAAGGCATGTCATCGCGAGATGGCATCGTGGTCGCAGAGTGAAGGATCGACAGGATGGTGGCAGCCTGGGACTTGCTGGCAGGTGGAGCTGAAGGTACACCATCCGATGAGGAAGGAGGAGAGGATGGAGGAGATGTGATCGAAGAGGCCGTCGACAAGCGAGTAGCAGAAGCACGCTCAGTGACGACGAGGTCACAAAGCCGTTGCACCGTCTGCCGGAGGCCGTGGATCTCGGCGAATATGCTTGCCAGAGGTCCAGCTAGGGGATCTACCGACGCCGGTAGATCCGTATGCTGTGGAGGACGCAGGCTCGGACGAGGCTGTAGCCAAGGTGGATGCCAGCCGGGAGGGCGCATCCAACAACGACGCCAACCATGACGTCCATCACCACAGTAGTAACAGGCGAACGCGCAAGGCACCTGCTCAGATGTCCGCACACTCATCTCGTGCGCTGGACGATGGATAGGTAACGAGGACACCTACTTACGGTGGTAAACACCAAGCCACGGGAGAGAACGAGGCCAGTAGGTACAGTCACTCCTGGAGATCACGGCGTCCGGGTCAGCAAACGTGACCAGACGGACGAGCTGCACTGCCACAGCATGCCCGGAGACTACAGTCTGACTAACTGCTGCCACTAATGCTGCTGCCACTAATAGAGCGAAGCCCGCTCCAAGACTAGAAAGGATGGCGGCTGCAGGTGTGGCTGCTGCTCCAAGCGGTAGACGACCCAGCCTTCGGAGATGATAAGACTCGAATTCGCCGTCGATCCTACGGGGTGAAGTGCGCGCAACAATCCACGGGCCCCAGGAAGACGTCGGTCCAGGACGCGTCTTGAAGCGGAGATCGCCGCCGACGACCGTCCGCTGTCGGCTGAGAAGGCAAAAGTGCAAGCTGTTGTGCAACCGTCGCACTATGTAGTCGTCGACACTCCACCGCCTGATGCTGCTATTGCGGCTATGAGAGCTGCTGCTACTGCTGTGGCGGTAGTAATTGGAAGATGACCTTTTTTTGTCGTTATTCTCTAGTCCTCAGTCCCCCTTTCTGCTTTTCTTTTTTTTTCCTTTGCCCTCACCCTCCACCCGCCCCTTTTTCTTTTTTTTTTTAGTTCTCCCCTCTGCTCGCCTTAAGCCCTTGCCTTTCCCTTTTTTTTTGTCGCTTTCACGCGTACCCCTTTTCGTATTTTTTGTTACTCGCCCCCCCCTTTTCTCGATTGCCCGGAAGGTGGACGAACGGAGAAAATAAGGAGGGGGAGGGGGGGTGTCCGGCTTGTCCGGTCCTCCCTCCCGTGGACGCTCGCTCGCTCGCTCGCTGAGCGAGCGAGTGAGGGAGTGGGTGTGGGGGGGAGGAGGGAGCGAGAGGGGGGGGGGTCCTGTCCGCCCCTCTGACCCGGCCCCTCCGTCGGTCGGCCGACCGGGCCGACGGGGCCGAGGGGCCCATGAGGCCGACGGGCCCCCTCCGAAGGGCCCCTCGGAGGGGCTCGGCAGGGCCCTCCGAGGACCCCCCTAAGAAGGGGAGGAAGGGAGGGGGGGTGCGAACGGGGCCCCCTCAGAGGGCCCCCCCGATCAGAGGAGGGCTGCGAGGCCCTCCTCGCAGCGGCAGCGGCAGCTGCAGCGGCAGGTGCAGCTGCTGCGGTTGCTGCTGCTGCTACTACTTCTGCTGCTGCTGCTGCTCTGCGCAGCAGCTGCTGCTGCTGCTTGCTGCTGCCGCCGCGGCTGCTGCTGCTGCACGCTGCTTCTGCTGCCGCCGCTGCTGCAGTAGCTGCTGCTGCTGCTGCTACTGCTGCTCTACGCAGCAGCTGCTGCTGCTGCTTGTTGCTGCCGCCGCGGCTGCTGCTGCTGCACACTGCTGCTGCTGCCGTCGCTGCTGCACGCTGCTGCTACTGCCGCCGCTACTGTAGTAGATGCTGATGCTACTGCTGCAGCGGCTGATGCGCTGCTGCAGCTGCTATATGCTGCTGCTGCTGACGCTGCTGCTGCAGCGGCTGATGCGCTGCTGTAGCTGCTTTCTCCACTGCTACTGCTGCTACACGCTGCTGCTGCTGCTGCACTCTGCTGCTGCTGATGCCGACGCTGCTGCACGCTGCTGTTGCTGCCGCCGCTGCTGCAGTGGCTGCTACTGCTGTTGCTTTTGCTGTTGCCGCCACAGTCGCTGTTGCTCCTTTTCGCGGCTCACCGCCCCCGTGGCATTGACTTGCAGTCGTTTCGCGCTCCCTCACGCTGCTGCCGGCGTGGCGCCACGTAGCGCGTTCTCTTTGCGTTCCGCCCACTACTGCTGCTTCTGCTGCTCACACGCCCCCCTGTGCTCTGATACCAAATTGCAAATAATTTTTAGGGCATGCAGGCCCATGCAATAACGAACATGAGCTCTGTGTGTGAGTGCGATGCAAGACGGCAAGAATTGGGCTAAGTCTGGAACGCTGAATATAAAGAACAAGGAGAGTTTACAAATGAGCCCCTAGCGGGCTTATATAGGGGCGCCGGCAGCTAACCGCACCGGGCCCCGTCACCCCTGTTGAACCCAAATGAGT
>SZWC01024226.1:10663-24071 GCA_023375785.1 Penium margaritaceum
AAACCCTTGTTGTCGCTCGACTTTGCTTGTTTGACAACATGGCGATCCACACCCTCTTGCACATCAGCAAAGGACCCCGATACAAACTTCCCTAGCAGAGACTTCGTACCTCCACCTCTTGTACAAGTGGACGGGGATACGGAGTATGTGATTGAAGACTCGCGAAAACAAAGAAGAGAAATCAGCAAGAAGGCCGGAACACATCGGGTCACAAGAAAGAAGCCGCACGTATCCCAACGGACACGTACAATCGAGATCCGTGCACCGACAATGACCACAACCCGATTCCTCGGAACACACGATAACTACGCGACAGCGAAACCATCGCCGCACGTCTCTCACTTTTTACGAACTAGCGCTTCCGTCTTACAGGGTTACTAGCGAGCCGTAGAACACTACATTAGGTAGGCTAGTGCAATATACTCTCTTGCCTCCATTTTCTCTATCAATCAATAATTTTTCCTCCAACCGCCTCCTCATCACCTTCACTTCCGCAATCAGCTGCTCCGCCTTCCTGCCTCGCATCGTCCAGCTCTGTAACCTGTGACTGCCAACAATTACTCAATCATGTGTCCCAAAACACCAAACTCCGTCCATATTAATCCGTAACCTTGCATACAGACACTCAAAATTCGGTCATGGTATCAGAGCAGTAGGTTCCCAGCCCTGGAAACCTACCATCATGGCTCCAGTGCTCATCCTTGCAGTCGCGACGATCTGTCACGCTCTGCGACAGAAGAAGACAATGCACCCTCAGTGCCCGCAGCTGCATCCTCCTTTGTTGATGTCGCCCAAGTCTTTATTCAAGATGAAGAACCACCTCCGTGGAAACTCCTTGCAACATCAGAGTCCCTCTACATTGAACAAGTTCTGGACTCCGGATGTGCTATTCATGCGCTGAAGGATGCAGACATAATGATACCACTGGCAACACTAGTAACTATCACTGGTGCAAAGAAGGGTATGACCTCCCTGTGTCGCTACTCCGCAACTCTTGCATCTCCAGCTGCTCCATGCGGTCAGATCCGCGGCTACCACACCCCGGATCTTCGGCACAACCTCCCCTCTGTCCATCAACTCCAGAAGGAAGGAGTCAATATCTTCTTCCCTGCCTACGGGTCTGAAGCCCAACTGACAACTGCCGACAACAAACCACTGGCAACCTTCACTGTCCGCAACAACCTTTATAGGTTGCAAATCCCACGACCAACTGCCATCTTTGCTGTTGAAGCAGATGCTCCATCTTCAAACTGCGACTGTCGCAGTCTCTCTCATCCCCTCCTTCTTCACCATCACCGACTGGGACACCCCAATTTCAATGCTCTCCTTCGCCTTCAGGCCAAGAACATGGTGAAAGGACGACCATCCCTCTGTCCTCTAACCCGTCATGCCGGACCGCTTTGTACCGCTTGCAGCCTCGGGAAACGGAAAGCACTCCCTCATCCTCCTCGAGCCGCACGAGCAGCCAAACCCCTTGACATTCTTCATATGGACCTCGTGGGACCCATTCGCCCCACCTCCCTCCAAGGACACGAGTACTTCCTCACCATCGTGGATGACCATTCCTGCTCCGGCGCAACCATCCCTCTCAAGTCTGATGCTGATGCCAAACCTGCCTTCATCAAGTGGTCAAAGAATCAAATGAACCACCTCAAACGGTCCATTGGAAAGATTTGGACAGACAGAAGTGGCGAATTCCTCTCGCACGAACTTTGTGAGTTCCTGTCAGAACGTGGTATTGGGCATGAGATGAGTGTACCTAAAGCACCAGAAGAGAACGGAGTGGCAGAAAGACGCAACAGAGTTCTGGTTGCACTCACTCGCACCCTCCTCGTGCATGCGGGAGCACCTGAAACCTTCTGGACCTACGCACTCCGTTATGCAACCAGGGTACACAACAATTACCCAGCCAAACATCTACCTCATGTTACCCCAGCTGAACTTTGGCTGGGATACAAGCCGGACGTTTCCAAGCTTCGAGTGTGGGGTTCTACAGCCTACGTGCTGATCAACAAGACTGACAAGGCCACTGCTCATCACTCCAAGGTGGGCCCACGGGCCACACAACGGATGTTTGATGGCTTTGCTCTGAGCTCTTCTGGCTATCTGTTCTATGAACCTGACCTCAACTGCAAGACCTACAGTACTGATGTTCACTTCGACGAAATTGCTCCATTTTTTCACCACTCTTCACCCATCTCAATAACTCCTCTCACCTGGACAATGTTTCCAGAACATTCGTCAACACCTTCACCGCCACTCTCTTCTTCTCCATTAGGTACTCCTTCAGGACCAGTAACTTCAGCAACGGCATCAACCCCACCAACACTCTCCTCTGCTCGCACTCCCCGGCCAAGCACGCTACCACCACTTACCCCCGATCCTAACTACGAAATCATTTCTGAACATCTACCGACACTCGGCCATCCACTTCCTTCAGCTGCAGTTTTCCCTCCGGTAGCAACAGAATCAGTCCCAACACCAAAAAGAGCAGACATAGAAGGAGCAGCAGTAGCACAAAGAACTGTGCCTACAGCTGAACCAGTACTTCGACGATCAAACAGAAATAAAACGGTCGCCTTCACCGCGACATTCACTTATGGAGACCTCAATGTCCAAGAAGATCAGCATGTAGAACTTCTCCACACCTCCTCCCTGCCCTCCTGGATTGCAGCCAGAAACGAACTCACCTCCCTTCGACGTCCAACTCCTCCCATGAACCCTCGGCGTCGATGCTACTCACACATTCCTCTTGTCAGTACCATCATCCAAACGAACCCCATTGCCACTCCCAGCACATATGATGAAGCCGTAGACGGAGCACAAGCAGAACAATGGCTCATCGCCATTACCAGTGAACTGGCCTCATTCAAAGCCACCTCCACCTACACTGATGTTTCTCGCCCATCACATACCAATGTGGTCGCAGGGAAGTGGGTCTTCCGCAAAAAAAACCATGTAGGGAAGGTCCCAGAATTCAAGGCTCGCTATGTGGTGAAAGGGTTTTCGCAGCGGTATGGAGTGGATTTCTTCGACACCTTCTCCCCCACAGCCAAGTTGACCACCCTGAGAGCCCTACTGCACATTACAGCCACTAAAGACATGGAACTCCATGCAATGGATGTGTCTAGAGCCTTTCTTCAAGGAGATCTGCACGAAACAATTTACTTGGCATGCCCGGAAGGCTACACACCAGAGCAACCAAACACTGTCTGGAAACTGCGCCGTCCAGTTTATGGACTCAAACAGTCTCCTCGCGAGTGGCATGCCAAACTCAGAGCAACTCTCCTTGACCTTGGCTTTACAGTCTCCACTGCTAACCCCAGTCTGTTCCCCCGCTCACGACCAGACAAGCGAACCTACATTCTGGCCTATGTGGATGACCCAGCCCTTGCCTCCAACAACCCTACAACCCTCCAAGAGTTTAAGACAGCGCTTCTGGGTCGTTTCACCATGAAAGACCTTGGAGAGCTGACCCACTATCTTGGGATCAACGTCAAACGAGATCGCCAGAAGCGCCTCATCTCCCTCTCCCAGGAGTCCTACATTGCTTCACTATTGAAGCATTTCAAACTTGAAATGGGGCACCAACTCCTATGATAGTGAATCACAAAATCACATCACCAGAATACATAGTGACCTCACCTTCACCAGAACCCTACCCTGCGCTGATAGGATTCCTGATGTATGTGATGGTGTGCACTCGACCAGATCTTGCCTTCCCTCTCAGTGTACTGTCACGATATGTGGGTGATGGAAACCACAGTAATCGCCATTGGAAGGCAGCAAAGCGAGCACTGCGGTGCTTAGGAGAAACTGCATCCTTCTACCTCGAGCTAGGAGGAGTGCAACCAATCACCCTGGCAGGCTACAGTGACTCCTCATGGGCGGACGACCTTCTTACCCGAAGGTCATCACAAGGTTATGGATTTCACTTGGGTTCCGGCCTCGTCCGTCTCACTCTCATCGTGTGAGGCAGAAATTTATGCAGGCACCATGGCAACCCAAGAAGCACTCTGGCTGAGAAACCTGCTACAAGACTTTGGCTACCCTCAACCTTGCCCAATCCTGTGGTGTGACAATCGAAGCACCATCGCCCTCACGGAAAACCCAGTCTTCCATAAACGAACCAAACACATTGAACTGCGCTACTTCTTTATCCGAGAGAAGGTGCAGGCAAAAGGACTTCTGGTCCAGCATGTAGCCTCAAAAGCTAAAGGGGCAGGCATCTTCACCAAAGCCCTAGAACAATCTCAGCATGAAATGCTGGTTCACCTTCTAGGGCTCAGGACCAGAGAAGCCTGAAGCTTCTACGCTGATTTCCATTCACTAGGGGTGTCGGAAATAAAGAAGAGAAATGAGCAAGAAGGCTGGAACACATCGGGTTACAAGAAAGAAGCCGCACGTATCCCAACGGACACGTACAATCGAGATCCGTGCGCCGATAATGACCACAACCCGAGTTCTTGGAACACACGGTAACTACAAGATTGCGAAACCATCGCTGCACGTCTCTTACCTTTTGCGAACTAGCGCTTCCATCTCGCAGGGGTATTAGCGAGCCATAGAACAATGTATTAGGTAGGCTAGTACAGTCTACTCTCTTGCCTCCATTTTCTCTATCAATCAATCATTTTTCCTGCAACTGCGTCCTCATCACCTTCACTTCCGCAATCAGCTGCTCTGCCTTCGTGCATCGCATCGTCCAGCTCTGTAACCTGTGATTGCCAACATTCACTCAATCATGTGTCCCGAAACACCAAACGCCGTCCATAATCATCCATAACCTCGAATACAGACACTCAAAAATCTGACAAAGACATCCTTGAACATCGGCATTTTGGAAAAAGAACCAAGTATCTGGTCAATTGACATGGCTACGAAGCCGCGCACAATAGCTAGGGGCCCAAGGACTACCTCTTAGACGCTAATAATCTAATCCAGAGCTACTCTCATCATCACTGGCTTGTGTAGCTAATGCACAAAGACGTCGTGCCTTGGGGGGGGGGGGGAGTGTAACGTCCTTGCTGTACACAAATCCTTAAATACTGTGGGTGGACATTCCTGTTGTAGGTAGCCACGAATGCTATGCAAGTAAGCAAGTAAGTGGCAAGCGACGGAACAAGCCATGGATCGGGGGCAAGCTCAAGACTAGAGAGAATGAGCAAGTAGTTGAGATGCAGGTTTTGGAGTAAGAAGTGAGCGAGGTGGTGAGAGCCAGTTAACCGGGCCACCCACGCGAGGCACTCGTCATGGGGCCCGGCCGCCACCCAGGGATCGAACCCGACCCTGTAGCGAGCGAGCTCCAGGCGGTTTCTCACACGCCGGCACAAACCGGGCGTGTGGTCCCGAGGGATCAGCAACCCGGTTCACCACTCTAGGAGCATGAACGTATTCAATCAACCAACAGGCATGCAATCCTACAAATTGTATCCCCCATTTCGGCACGTGAAGTTACTACTAAACTAAGGCTTGTGACAAGGCTGGTGCTGAGGCCACCACTTGGTAGCTTGATGGAGGCACCACCACTGTGCACGTCATGCTGCGTCACAATCTTGCACCAGGGAGCCTTAGTCCAGTTCAATCACCTGCAGTGGTGAGGTGTGTGCATGCATGGAGACAAGAGGGCACTTGCGTGTGATTGTGACAATAACCAACACTCCCCCATGACCCACAGACAAACAGGCCCCACACACACAGAACACATAACGAGGAGAACATCACAGGATTCACATCAACCAGGGGCATGACGAGAGCGCAGCAAGCCAACCGCATGCACGGCCGCTTTGAACATTCCACTGCTGAGTGCTTTGGTGAGAAAGTCTGCATGCTATTGACGAGTGTCGACCCAGACAACCTGAACTTCACCAGCCGCAATGCGCTCGCGTACAAAGTGATGCCCAATGTTGATGTGCTTAGTGCGAGAGTGATGCATGCCATCGTGCTCAGCAATCGCCTTTGCACTCTGGTTGTCACAACGCAGTGTGATGCAATGAATGGGAACACGCAACTGCTGCAACAGGTGGGACAGCCAAACACTCTCACACGTACCTGCACCCAGTGCCATGTACTCTGCTTCACTGGAGCTTCTGGCAACACAACCCTGTTTTCCACTCTTCCAGGAGATAGCAGTCCCTCCGACGAGGAAGATGTAACCAGTACGGCTGCGAGCATCTGTGTCATGTGCCCAGTCACTGTCTGTGTAGCCGTCAACGACTACTGAGGGCTGAGCACGGTAGCAGAGCCCTACGCGTGCACTGGACAACGCGTAGCGGACGACGCGCAGTGCGGCCTCGAGATGCTTCTGTCGAGGCTGCTGGGAGAACTTGGCAAGGAAATTGAGCGCGAAGGCCACGCCCACCCTAGTGGTGGTGGCGAGGTACATGACAGAGCCGACTACACTGAGGTAGTCGGTGACGTCGACAGACTCCCCCAGCTGCGCTGAGTCTAGTGACTTCAGCAGACGCTGACCTGCTGGAGTCATCGGTGTGGACGCGGTGGGGATGTCTGCAAGCAAGGGGGCAAAACGCTCCCCCAGTGTGCGTATGTACGCAGCCTGGTGCACATGCAAGGTGCGACGCTAACGATCACGCTCAAGCTCCATCCCCAAAAACACCCGTGCAGGACCTAGATCCTTCATCTTGTACGCAGACTGTAGCAGGTCTTTCACTGACTGGATAGCTGCTGGGCTGGGTGAGGCAATGAGCAGGTCATCAACGTAGACCAATACAGCCACAAACGGCTCTGAGGGGACGCTCAAGAAGAGCGCTGGATCAACCGTGCTGCGACGGTAACCTCCCCGCTCGAGAGTCAAGGAGATCTCCATGTTCCAACACCGCGGCGACTGCTTGAGCCCATAGAGGGCTTTGCGCAGTCGCCAGACCTTGCTCGTGCCATCGGTGAAGCCCGGGGGCTGTATCATGTAGATTTCTTCATCGAGCTTCCCGTGCAGGAAGGCGTTGTTGACATCCATCTGCTCTAGTTCCCAGTCGTGCTGGGCGACGAGACTCAAGAGTGCACGAGCAGTGGTATATCTCTCGACCGGTGCGAAGGTCTCATCAAAGTCAACGCCGGGAATATGGGAGAACCCCTTTGCTGTGAGGCGTGCCTTGTACCGGTCGACAGTTCCATCGGGCTTCAGCTTACGCCGAAGGAACCATCGGGCGGAGACTGCCTTGCGACCTGCAGGCAGATCCACGAGCTCAAAGACTCCATGGTCTTGGAGGGTTGTGAGCTCCTCCTGCATGGCCTTCTCCCAGAGGGCAGCGTCTGCTGCCTCACGAGCCTGCCGGACAGTGTTGGGCTCAGGAGGGAGAGTGGGGCGGCCAGCGGCCGCAAAGCATGCAGCGACATAACCAGCGACAGAGGACTCAAGAGCACTGTGGAACTCGTGGGCAACAAGAGCATAGCCAACTGCAGAGTTGGGGTGTACAACGCTCACAGAGAGGCCCAGTGCATCGAGGCCGGTGGGGCGCGCTGAGGGACCAACTGTGGAGGATGAGGCTCTTGAGCGGGTGACTCGTTGAGAGGCAGTGGACGAGCCAGCCAGGACAGACTCAGCAGGCGCCCTAGAAGAGGAGGGCTGAGATGGCTGAGAGGGCTGAGAGGACTGAGAGGGAGGAAGAGCACGAAGTCTCCCCCCACGAGTGTAAGGCTCTGGACCGGGAAGCCGAGCCTGAAGCGCGTCACCTGCGGCGGTGTCAAGCACCGGAGAAGCTGCAGAGCCAGGAGATGAGATGGGAGTAGAGTGGGCAGTGGACTGTGCGGGAGTGGGTGCCGAGTGTGAGGACTCGGGACTGGCGGTGGACGGCAAAGACACAGGGCTGCCGGCTGAGGACAGGGGTGACCCGGACGCCGGGGAGGGCACTGAGGTCCCAGACTCAGAAGAGACGGAGTCCTCGTCACTGTCCGTGGGAGTGACAACAGGGGACGCCGTGTGAGAGGGAGACGTGGACGCACGGAGATCGGAGGCTGGAATAGACCCACCCCCCCCAAGCTGACGAAGCGAGGAGAGGGAAGACGGAGGAGTGACATGGGACAGGTCACGGGGAAGACATCCTCAAAGAAGAGGGTGTCGCGTGACTCGATGACGCGGGAACGGTCGGGGTCCCAGAAGCGCCACGCCTTAGACATGGCAGAGAAACCAAGAAACATGCAGAGGCGAGCACGAGGACTCAATTTGCCATCACGGAAGTCCTCGGGCAGCCAGACGAAAGCCACACAGCCCCAGACACGAGCCAGACGGAGGTCAGCACGGCGACCGTACCAGGGCTCAAAGGGGGTGACGTGGCGAGGAAGGGGACCGTGTGGGACACGGTTCCACACCCAGGTCATGTAGCACATGGCCTCGAAGGAGAAGACGGGGGAGAGGGAGGACTCGCTGAGGAGAGTACGCACACCATCAGCGAGGGTGCGGTTCCAGCGTTCAGAGACACCATTCTGCTGGGGTGTTTAGGGGGCCGAAGGCTCCATACACACCCCACGAGAGGTAAGAAAGCGGGCGGCGTGGTGAATGCGTTTATTCTGCAAGGAGCTCCACCAGTCGGTAAGGCGTTGGGAGGTGAACTCCCATAAGGCCCCAATGCCAGGGGGTGCGTTGGCGGGAACAGGAATGGCCGCCAGACGCTCTAGCTGTGTGGCTTTCACTTCGCGAAAGATATCGCTGAGCTCCGGGATGAGGCCGTTGACGATGGAGAGAACAGCAGGGAGTTGGCCTGGGGCGGCCTTGCCGAGGTCACGCAGCAGTCGCAGACTACGAGCCCAATAGGCGTCAGAAGTCTCGTCAGCACGCATGGAGAGCGTGTTGAACTGGACGGTGAGGACGCTCTGTGATGCATGTCCAGTGACTGTCGTGCGCCGCTTGATCAGGGCATAAGCCCCAACCGGATCTGCGGGGGTGCGGCGTGCAGTGTCAGCATTGTACGACCCAATCTCATCAGTGAGATCGTCTGGTCCATTGCGAATTAGGGCACGGACCGCACGTGCCGACTCAGAATCGACTGGCACAAAAGGTGGAACAGCTCAGGGGTTTGGTGCATGGTAGTATTCCCACAGCTGTTCCCCTTGCACCCAGGCACTGAAACGAACCTCCCAAGAGTAAAAAGTAAGATTGGAGGTGAAATGGGGTGGAGTGGAATCAAAGTCAGGCTTGCGTTGCACTGATTGAGCAAGGGCTTTGGCCTTAACAGCGCCAGCGGCTGCGGCGACTACAAGTGGATCAGAGGAAGATGAGCCAGCAGCAGTGGAAGCGGAAGTGGGAGAGGTGGAGAACGCTGCAGCAATGCTAGCGGACTGAGTGCTGCGCAATGTGGGCTGGAGACGATTCAGGACCAAGTCAGCAATGTGATCGGCGAATGTCTCTTGGTCAGCCTGCTCAGCCCGCAATTTTTCCTCAGCAGCGTGCTAAGCACTGAGAGCTGCCTGCAACGCAGTGCACTCGCGCTGAAGCTCAACTTGCAGTGCTGTGTATTGGTCATCGTCAACTGGCATTGTGCCAGTGGCGTGACTCTGCCGAGGAAAATTTTGGCAGAGTTCCCCTTGCCCCTGTGGGCGTGGGAATGTGAGGTATCGGTGTTGGAAGTTCGCTGCAAGGCAACAACCTGGACGCACGAACACGCCGATACACGAAAGGCAGAGAGAGCAAGAGAACAAGAGAAGCCAAGCTCACCACGCACGGCGGTGCAGAGAGAACAGTGGCGGCAGGGCCGCAGCAGCTGAGGAGGCAGTGACTGCAACAACAGCTGATGCGGTGACAATGAAGCAGGCTACGTCTGTCAGGGCTGCACCTGACAGGGTGGAGACGAATGTAGCGGTCAAAACCAACAGTTGTATGTGCCGAGTAACTGACGGTGATGAGGAGGGTAGAGAGGCAGCCTGTGTTGTGGAGGCGTGAGCGGAGTCAACTGCACTGGAGAGTGCTGTGGCTGCTGCGGCTGCGGCGGATGCAACTGCGTTTGCTGCTGCGGAACTCTGAGTAGCTACGTTGACAGCAGTTGCTGCCAAAGGTCCCTGATCAATCGTTGCAGTGTACGTGTCGATGGCTCGACCAGCAACAGTGCTGGCTGGCGCACGTGCGGCACGTGCAGTGGCTGCAAAGGTAGAGGCAACGGCAGCGCTGGATACAAGGGTAGCCTGCAGGGCTGTAAGAATATCAGGAGATGAGATGGGCAAAGACTCTACAGCTGTTGCGGCTGGAGATGCGGCGCAACGCGGAGCGGAGGCTTCTGATGCTGCTGCTGCAGAAGGTGGAGCTGCACCACGGGGAACAGCACGGCGGTGTTGCTGGCGCGTCCTATGGGCAATGGGCGGGCTTACCAGAGAGTGACGAGGTCGGTGGTCCCGTTGTGGTGCTGTTGTTGGTTGGTTCAGCGACGTCGGAGAGACGTCGTCGGCCGACTGGCAATGAGCTGTGTAGTCCCTTGCGTCCGCCCACGTGTAGTGATCAGCAGGATCGTAGTCTTCACCGGGGTGATACCCTGGATTGCTGCGGCGCACCCTCGACCACACTTCTCTCTCCGCCCGCTCCTCGTAGTACGCGAGCTCCTCGTCAATGCGTGCACGGTCCCGAGCTGCCGTGGATGACGGAGGGGCGGGCTTGATCTCAGGCGGAGACGCCAACGTTCTGAATGCTGGGCTGCCTCAGGGCAGCCCGAGGTGATTGGGAGTGTGTTGGGGTGAGGCCTGGCTGCAGGGTTGGAGCTGTTGCTGCGAGGGCCGTAAGTGAGGTCACGGCTGCTGAGCGATGATGATGCACGTGAGAGGCGTACACCAGGCCAGGGCTACACACAGCGTGGAGATGCACAGGGTGTGGCCCAGGTATCCGTCGTGTGTACGCAGACGTACACGGCGGAGAAGTGATGCTGCAGAGATGGTGGCCCGAGAGTGGGCCGAGTAAGCATCACTACGTGGCGGTGATGTCACAAGCAGATCGCTTGAAGCTAAGAGTGCGCCCCGTGAGTCACGGGTGCGACACTAGCGGCTGCACAGAACGGCGGCTGCTGCTGCTGCTTAGGCTGCCACGGTCATGAGGGGTACGGTCAAGGTCGAGAGTGTGCCCCGTGAGTTACGGTTGCGAAGCTAGCGGCTGCACAGAACGGCGGCTGCTGCTGCTGCTTAGGCTGCTACGGTCTCGTACTGTGGCTTGCGCGGGATCACCCGCGACTTAGCAGTGGCTTGAAAGAGGTTCACGGGTGCGATGCTAGCGGCTGCACAGAACGGCTGCTGCTGCTGCTGCTGCTTAGGCTGTCACGGTCTCGAGCCGTGGCTTGCGTGGGATCACCCGTCACTTGGCAATGGCCCGAGTGAGGTTCACAGGTGCGATGCTAGCGGCTGCACAGAATGGCTGCTGCTGCTGCTGCTTAAGCTGCCACGATCTCGTGCTGTGACTTGTGCGGGATCACCCGTCACTTAGCGGTGGCCCGAATGAGGCTCACGAGGTCTCAGGACTGTCGCGGCGGGAGGGGTAGCCCTCCAGCTCTGATACCAGTAGGTAGCCACGAATGCTATGCAAGTAAGCAAGTAAGTGGCAAGCGACGGAACAAGCCATGGATCGGGGGCAAGCTCAAGACTAGAGAGAATGAGCAAGTAGTTGAGACGCAGGTTTTGGAGTAAGAAGTGAGCGAGGTGGTGAGAGCCAGTTAACCGGGCCACCCACGCGAGGCACTCGTCGTGGGGCCCGGCCGCCACCCAGGGATCGAACCCGACCCTGGAGCGAGCGAGCTCCAGGCGGTTTCTCACACGCCGGCACAAACCGGGCGTGTGGTCCCGAGGGATCAGCAACCCGGTTCACCACTCTAGGAGCATGCAAGTATTCAATCAACCAACAGGCATGCAATCCTACAAATTGTATCCCCCATTTCGGCACGTGAAGTTATTACTAAACTAAGGCTTGTGACAAGGCTGGTGCTGAAGCCACCACTTGGTAGCTTGATGGGGGCACCACTACTGTGCTCGTCATGCTGCGTCACAGTCTTGCACCAGGGAGCCTTAGTCCAATTCAATCACCTGCAGTGGTGAGGTGTGTGCATGCATGGAGACAAGAGGGCACTTGCGTGTGTTTGTGACAATAACCAACACCTGTCACTACATTCTTGGCCCACCGCGTGATAACTTCAAGTTTTTTATGCTTATTGATCGAGGGCATTTTGGCCAATAGCCAAAAAGGTTGACACAAGTTTCGCGAAGTATATCGATGTTTTGATATTGTTAGGTTGACTTCTAGACGACACTAGACTTTGAGAAAGAAGCGTTTCGACACTCTCAAACCCCTAGACTTCTCGGTGAAGCTTATCAAAGCAGCCAATCACGGCATGACTGCGCACGCGTTGCTCGGCTCGAGCGCCAAGGACCCTACATATGCCTCCTTCTCATTCTCCACATTGTATGTATGTGTTCGACTCACTCTACACTTGTCATCAAAGTACACTTTATGTTTAATAAAAAGTATCCATTTCTTCCAAATCCTTGAATAATCCTCAAATTCCGCACCTCCTCCCTGCGAACTACCTACGTTCCGCTCGGTGTAACACAAAGTGAGTACGTTGTAAATTGATTGTAGAAAACTGGGCAAGACAGAACTAGGAGGCCCAAAGAGTGGGTAAAACGGAATGAGGCCGGCTCAACAGTTTGGTCAGCGGAACTCTTCGCTGCAGCTGTCCCCTCTTTCTGGCGGCTCGGACCCAGCTGAGTAGGCCCGTGCGTCAGCATCTCTGCTGACGTCACTATTTGACGCTGACGCCGCCCCTCACGCAGCTGCCAGGTGGCGTAAGAGCGAGCGCTTGCTTGGAAGTTCTCCATGAGAGGGCTGGAGCGTTCTCGTTCGCGTTCAGCGCCGTGTAGCAAAGCTGTTGTTGCATGTGCTGCAGCAAACCGAAGCAGAAGCAGGAGCAGAAGCAGAGGCAGAAGGACTAGAACAATCGAAAGCCGAAGCAGCAGCAGACGTGTCATCAGTGGACGAAGCAGCAGATGCAGCGGCAGCGGCAGGTGGTAGCAGGATCACGGGCACAAGCATTGACGACAGCACTAACAGCAGCAGCGGCACCAGCAACAGCGCCAGCAGTAGCGGCAGCTTCAGCAGGAGCTGCAGTAGCAGTAGCAGTAGCAGTAGCAGTAGCAGTAGCAGTAGCAGTAGCAGTAGCAACAACAGCAGCGCCATGAGCTGAAGGCATGCCTGAGTGTCCGCCTCATGCGTGGTCGGCTACTTTTCTTGGTCCATTCTTCTTTCTGCCTTGCCCCCTCCCTTGCAGCCCTGAACCATATGCCTGCTCTCCTTCCCTCATCTCCTGTCGACCTCCTTCTTTAAAATCTGCGTTCCTCTACTCTCCTACCCCCTCCCACTCGCCTTCAGCCTCCTGCTCCTTGTCTTCTTGCTCTTGCTGCTCCAGCTCCTCCTCCTCCTCCTCCTCCTCCC
>SZWC01024227.1:657-20579 GCA_023375785.1 Penium margaritaceum
TGGGGAACCAGTTCCGTTCTTTTCAAGTCTAGATCTAAACTTTTCTTTTACATAAAATCATAGTATAAAATGTCATTGGAACCTCATTAAGGCTGTGTAGATTGGCCTATTCGCCATTGTCTCATACAGTTGACACCAAGGCTGCCTTACGATGAATCTGGATATGGCCGATGCATGTCTATGGTGTTTCATCAATGTTGGTTTATTATGTATGATGTGTGGGACTACTTTGGTGCCTGAAACCTGGCCAAATAGGATTAAATAGGGAATGGAAGCCCACGCGAAACTGCCTTGAGAGCTGGGAAAATGTAATTACCAGGAAGCTTCCTAGTACGCTTGCCACTGACTGAGCATCTGCGCTCAGTCAGCTCGCGACGTCAACAAAGGTCGGACGCGAAACGTCATGGGTTTGGTTAGGCGACAGAAGCAGAGTGTCAAATGTGCTTCAATAAATAAAGGGCGGAATGACCATATACCCCTCGTTTGGGACAATGAGCCTGATTCCCCCTCACTCGGAACAACAAGTGAGAGTGGGAGAAACTCCCTCAAGTGCTGACAGTGTAGGAGAGGGGGTCTAGAGGTACCCAGCGCAACTGATGGCACTTAGTTGAGTGAGAGACAGCAAAGAAACACATGAGAAAGTGGGAAGTTAGATAACAGAATGAGCGAGCGGGGGCTATCCCCTCCCACCTCGCCTACCAAGCGTGCTCTCAAAGCGCGACGCACAGTTTGGTCAAGGAGAACATAAAAGCAAGAACAATAAATGGTCATGGTCCCAAGCAAGGGTCCAAACGGACCCGGGGCCCGTACGGGCTGCTCGGTTGTCCGAACGACGAGCCGAAAGAAGCAGCAGGAGCAGAATGAGGAGAGCTACAAATGTAAGCTCAGAAATGAGAGGAGGGGACCACTGAGAAAAATAGCCCCAGAGAGCTGGCCACCGAGAAAATTCTTACAGGCGCGTGGGAGAGTGCAAAAAGTCGCAGGGGCTATCGTGGCGATCGTCGACCCTTGTAGTGTGCCTGCGTGTGAAAGGCGTTAAGTCCAGAGGCCACCAGGACTGACACACCAACACTCCCCCATGGCCCGCAAACGCCATATGCCATTGGCATAGAATTGGTGAGCTTGCGGGACAACACAGGACCACGAGACGACGGAGCGCACACAGACGCGAGAAGAGACGGGACGAGAGACAGCCACATATCAGCCAGGTATGACAGGCAGAGACAAGAAGCCGACAGCATGCACGGCGTTTTTGAACTTCCCGCTACAAAGCGCCTTCATGAGGAAGTCAGCGCGCTGCTAGCGCGTGTCAACCCCAATCGGTCGAACCTCGCCAGATGCTATGCGCTCATGCACAAAGTGATGCTCGATGTTGATGTGCTTTGTGCGTGTGTGGTGCATGCCGTCGTAATCTGCAATGCGACGCATGCTCTCTTTGTCGCAGCGAAGCGTGATACAGCGGATGGGCTGGCGTAGCTGCTGCATGAGGCGGCACAACCATATGCTCTCACAGACCCCAGCTCCCAAGGCGACGTACTCGGCCTCAGTCAAGCTGCGCGCAACACAACCCTGCTTCCCACTCTTCTAAGAGACCGCAGTGCCACCGATGAGGAAAATGTACCCCAAGCGATTACGTGCGTCTCGGTCCTTCGTCCAGTTGCTGTCCGTGTACCCATCAACGACAACGGAGGGCTGCACACGAAAGCAGAGGCCCCGACGGGGAGTGGACACGACGAGGCGGAGGACCCGGAAGGCCGCCTCGAGATGGAGGCGGCGCGGGGACTGCAAAAACTGTGACACAAAGTTCACGACAAACGCAGCGTCGGCACGTGTGGTGGTGCTGAGGAACATCAAGGACCTAATCACCTGAAGGTAGGTGGTGATGTCAACCAGCTTCCCCAGGCGAGCTGGATCCACTGACTTCAGGAGCCTCTGCCTAGCGGGTGTCATAGGCGTCGAGGCGTGGGGAACGGTAGCCAAGAGGTCGGCAAACCGCTCCCCTAGCGTCCGCACATATCCTGCCTGGTGCACAGAGAGCACCCGGCAAGAGCGGTCACGCTCCATCTCCATGCCAATAAAGACACGGGCAGACCCGAGATCCTTCATCTTGTACACAGACTGGAGGAAAGCCTTCACAGCCTGGACAGCCGCTGGCTTTGGGGAGGCGATCAAAAGATTGTCCACGTAGACGAGAATGGCCACGAAGGGTGCAGTGGGAGCACTCACGAAAAGAGCGGGGTCAACTAGGCTACGACGATACCCACCACGCTCAAGGGTGGCAGAGATCTCGCGGTTCCAGCACCACGGAGACTGTTTGAGCCCATACAAGGCCTTGCGCAAACTCCAGACCTTGTTTTTCCCATCCTCAAAGCCTTGAGGCTGCACCACGTAGATCTCCTCATCGAGGCGACCGTGTAAGAACGTGTTGTTGACGTCCATCCGGTGGAGGTCCTAATCATTTTGAGCTACCTGACTCAAAAGTACCTTGGCAGTGGTATACTTCCCCACAGAGGTGAAGGTGGCATTAAAGTCCAAGCCAGGCACTTGGGAAAAACCCCTAGCGATTGGGCGAGCCTTGTACCCCTAAATGGAACCGTCCGGCCACTGTTTACGGTGGAGAACCCACTTGGCCGAGATGGCCTTACGACCGGGTGGCAGATCCACCTCGTCTTAGACACCATGTGCGGCAATGGCACCGAGCTACTCGGGCATGGCCTGTTGCCACAAGGACCCGTCCGGAGTGGAGCGGGCCTGGGTCACAGTGGCTGGCTCAAGTAAGAGAGCACTGGAGCCGCACGTAGCGCACACAGTGGCCACGGAGGCACTAGACGCAAGAGGACCCGACTCGCCCGCCGCGACAGCACGAAAGAACTCATCGGCTATGAGAAAATAGCCAAGCGCTGTGTTGGGCTGGACCACAGCGGCAGCCAGCCCGAGGGCATCAAGCCCGGTGCACGGAGCGGTGGCATCTGCCTGGACAGGCAGACGAGCGGACTGGGTGGACACAGACTGAGGCTGTGATGACGACGGGAGAGGCCAAAGACGGCCACCAGGGGCTCGACTGCATGGGGTTGGGACAACAGAGGGCGGGCGTGCAACCGGGTCCACGGTCGGAGGGGTCTGTGTGCGTGCAGGTAGCAATGCAAATGGAGAGGAGGCTGCAGGCGATGCCGCAGGTGACGGAACGGGTGACACTCTAGGAGAGGAGGCAAGCGGAGAGGATGAGGCTACAGGTGATGGTGCAGGTAGGGACACAGGCCCAGACAATGATGCTGACGTGGACATCGGCACAGATGCAGGTGCCGAAGAAAGGGAGCCCACCGGTGGCGACACGCTAGGCACGGGAGGTGGCACTGATGCAGGCTGAGACACAGCCGACGTGAAAGGAACCACGAAGGGAGACAGAGTAACCTGGGGCCATCCAGCCTGAGAGGTGTTTGCAACGAGAGAGTCAGGGGCCAGGGTATGAACGTGCTGGATCACATCATGGCTGAACTGAAGAAAGAGAGCCTTGCGAGACTCAATGACGCGTTGGGAGTCGGGGTCCCAAAAGTAACCCGACGTAACCCGACGTCTCGTCATGAATTTCATTGTCGTATCATGAACAAGGCAGAAACTGCAGGCACTTGATGGGGTCCGTAGGGTAACCACAGTGTGTTCAGACGTCATGAACGGTGTACAAGCATGAGGTACCTCATGGATGTCGTCACTGTGCGACATCTCTTTACAACAACTCTGTCACATCATGAACGAGGTAGAAACACCAGTTACTTTACAGGCGCAAGAGGGATACGACGTCTTTCTTCATGAAGCAGAAGCTCACTTCAGAAACGACATTGCTGGGCAATGTTCCTGGTGAATTTGTTGCCTAATGTAACATCGTGAGTGGTGTAGCGGCATAACACGTGTCATTGATGAATCCGAGGTCTCGCTATGAACGATGTAGAAACACCAGGTGTCCCAGTAACTTTGGGGCCGTACAACGTCTGGCAACGCCGTAACATCATGAACGATGCAGCGGCTCTAGGTACTTAATGAGCGTTGGAAGGATACAACGCCTCGACATGACAGTGTTAAAGAGTAATGCATGTAATGCACTATGTGTCGGAGTAGAGTACCAAGTGGAATCCTTCATCCACTGCTCTTTCATCTGAATTGTTCATTGGTCCCATCACTTGAAGACTTTTGTCCATNGGCCGTACAACGTCTGGCAACGCCGTAACATCATGAACGATGCAGCGGCTCTAGGTACTTAATGAGCGTTGGAAGGATACAACGCCTCGACATGACAGTGTTAAAGAGTAATGCATGTAATGCACTATGTGTCGGAGTAGAGTACCAAGTGGAATCCTTCATCCACTGCTCTTTCATCTGAATTGTTCATTGGTCCCATCACTTGAAGACTTTTGTCCATACTTCATCTACATCAAGACGTTAGACACATGTTGTACGACCCAAGGTGCAATACTCATTCAACAGCTGACGAAACAGAATATCATGTGGAGTTACTAACTACACGCTCCGTCAATAAGCCTCACAGGAAGTACGTGTCATCTTCTCTTGTTTAAACCACAGGCAATTACACAACCATTTTTTCACACAGGTGTAGACACACTACCATTTTGAGCTCATGATAGTCACAAATGGACAGCATCACAAAGCAGTACTCAGACATATGTAAATGTACTTGACCATCCTATACGCTATGCGTCAGAGAGTGCAATGCTTCCTAATCAACATGGAACATGAAAGAAGATAGGTATGCACCAATTTTGAGTGAACCACATACAATGTCCAAGTTTTGTCTCAGCACACAAAGGTCTCTAATGATTGACAGGGCCTTTCAAACGGTCACCCTAATTTCACCTCCTTTTCCTCCTTTCCTCATTGTCGTCAGAATCTTTATCCCTTTTTTCCTCCCTCAGCCTCTCTGTATCTGTTTTGAGCCTATTGTTGGCTGCAACTGCATCTCTCCGTCTCAATCTGGGTAAGTGTTGGATCACAGCCTGCCCCTTCATCTGGTCCACGTAACTGCGTTTGGAATCAGACCCCTCTCTATGTCTCATGCTGATGAACAAGGCCTTTTCCAACTTTTCTTTCACGCAGCTTGCAACTCGTGCAAGCTGGTGCTGAAAAGAGTAGGCAGCCATCACTGCTTGCTCAGTGATACTTCTGGCCCAGAACAGATACAACGGTGATGGCAGTATTGCCTCGCCGTCATAGTTCCAGCTTGAATTCCAGAACGTTGGCTCCCACAAAAATCTGCACATCCAAGTGCCCCTGGCCCACATCTTGTCCTCAAACTGATGCCACAGCCCAGCAGGCCGGTTTCCACGCAGTCCTCTCTGGCATTGCCCCCACAACACTGCACCATATTGCGCAATCTTATCCACCAAAATCGCCAAATCCAGGGGCCACACACGACCTCTCTCAAAACCATGGTAGAGGTACGGGTAGAATGCACTGCCCATTTTCAACTCTCTTCCACCATAGACTTCAAACGCACAAAAGTTTAACTCCACCGTCGATGGCGTTGACCTTAGAACAATCCACCAAGACTCAGCTGGCCCATCCTTAAGTAGAAATTGAAGGATATCATCTCTTACACTGCATGAGACACATCAAAATGACGGGTCAAACCGTGTTCTTGTCAGCATCAACCATTGGAGTACACGTTCAATAACATTCACCAACATTTTCCAACAACACATAAGTTACACACACCAAGTGCTCGACTAGCCACAACATGCAACAGTAAAACAAGTTACTCGCCATGACATACATGTGGGGGATACAAACATGACAACATTAAGACAGCCAAAAGAACCACACAGTAGTACACTTCTTTTGAGACAAAGAGCATGAGCCATGATCACAAATGAACGTCCATCGTCTTGCTTTCTATAAGAACACAATGATGATCCACAACATGTCGCCTCTACTATCAAACCTACTCCTACTCTACCTACTCCTTTTCCTCATCTGTTCATCATCTTTGCTACCCTCACGCTGATCTTCAGCTAACATTTCATCATCTGTCCTCAACTTGTTGAGAATCTCAATACGCGCCCTCATACGCAACCTCCATTGGTTTCTGACCCATCCAACCGACTCCATCCTGTCCATGTATTTAATGCCTTCTGAACCCCTACGCTGTTTTGAATGAGCCTGCCCTAAAGATTGATAGCGTCTGCCAAGTTGTTGAACAGCAACTCTGCCAACCGTTCCGTCACCAACTTTGCAACTTGTGCAAGATGGAACTAAAAACAACGAGCGGCTCTCACCGCTTGCTTGCTGATGATTCTCGCCCAGAACAGGTAAGTCGGCGATGGTAGAGTCAACGTTTCTTGAATATTCCAACTTTGTTTCCAAAATGTTGGCTCCCACACAAATCCATGCATCCAGGTGCCCCTGGCCCACATCTTGTCCTCAAATCGATGCCACAGCCCAGCAGGCCGGTTTCCACACAGTCTGCCTTCATGTTGCCTCCACAACACTACACCGTAGTGCCCGATTTTGTCTACCATCATCTCCAAATCGAGAGGCCACACAACCCCCCCCCCCTCAAAACCATGGTAGAGGTATGCATGAAAAGCACTTCCCATGTTCAACTCCCTCCTACCAAACACAGCGTACACACGAACAGCTGATCCCGCCTTAAAAGGTGACATTGTTGGACTCGTCGACCATCGATCGCCTGCATCATCCCTGAGTAGAGCTCAAACAACATCTTCATCCAAACTGCATACAAAACATCAAAGCCATACTTAATCTCAAGCAGAATAAAAGAACAATTCACGTCAATAACCCATCCATAGTACCCATGTACTTGCGGTCCAATGCCTTCCAGTGGTTCCTCATTTGGTGCTGCAGTGCCATCACCACTTAGCCGCCGGCCTGAAATTGAGAGAAAACTAACAAAAGCATTTCAATAACTCAATGCTGCCCATTTGCAACACTGGCATTCGCAAAACTGGCAGCTGCAACCATAGCAGTTAAGACTGTGGCAGAAGCATGTTTGGCAGTTGTTACTGTGGCAGAAGCATCACTAGCAGTTGGATCACTGGCACGAATGAATGAAGGAATGAACCGTGGCAGATGCAACAACAACATTATGAGACAATGGCGTCTGTGATTTTGCAATTTTCCATGCACAACGTCAACAACCCGTTCCTCTGACAACACCATTTCATACCTTGAAAACAAGTGCACTGCTCATCTTCCCATATGTCGTTTAGTTGAGACTCCATCCTTGCACGAGCCCTCAGCTCACCTCCAGAGTCTAGGTGGTCGACAGGTGCAGCCCTCTGCTGCTGGCACACACGTTTTTTGGCGGTTTCCTCACGAAGCCTTCTTTGGACTTTTGCTGCCTTAGAGTCCCAGTCGGGCATGTCAGCATCTTCACCCGCGTCAGGATTCTATCCAATCACCTGGCACTGCCTGCGTGCGGTCTCTTGACTTCTACTGGCCTGCCACTCCCTTCTCAAGAAGTCACGCATGATTGGATCTCCTGGCAGCAGACGGTCTCTTCTTGGTGGAATGGTGAAAAACTTACTTCCGACTCGGATGACTGTGTTGCAGTCATCAGCAGCACCACCTTCTGCAATTGCAATTATCCTCTTCCCATCCTTGACTCCAGCAGCACCACACAACTCGACAAAATCTCTAGGATATCGTCCTGTCAAAACTAAGCACTCTTTCATGACTACTTTGCTCCTCTGCGACGGAGTCACCAGACTAGGGAACATAGTTGCTTCCACTGCGTCTTCCAAAAAATTGTTGAACACCGCGTTTCAACCAGAATTACCCTATGGCCAACAAGGAAAATGACCAAATGGAGGAACAGTGGGTTGTCCCCGTGCTTCAATGTGAGGAACACCTATCTGTCACCCATGTTGACTTTGGGAAGTCGAAGTCGATGGCCAAGTCGTAAGTCGAAAGTCGGAAGTCGGCTTCTTATGAGCCAAGTCGGAAGTCGGTTTTCCTCCAACCTGTCAAGATGCTCAAAATTGTGTGCCATGTACCGTGTCTTGCGTAGACGATACTCAAAATCAGTCCATATGTGACTTTCAACACTTGGTGGGTTGCATATGTATCATGCATATGATGTCATCGGACGTGATTTATACACATAACGTGCCTGCATGATGTGGTTATGCACACCCCAACTTTGAACAGTCATAACTCACTCAAATGCTAACGGATTTTAGTGATTCAAATTGCGTTGGAATCAGGAACGCACAATCTACATTCCACTACCAATATCCAAGTCGACTTAAAGTCGACTTTGACCGACTCTCCGACTTAGACTTTGACCCCAAAAGTCGGAAGTCGAAGTCAACATGGTCTGTCACAGAGATATTCTTTTCCCTAGAGCGACAGCATGTGTTCTTGCTGCATTCACTGGTGAGAACGAATGAAACGTGTCTCCTCTTTCCTCTTCCAAAACCTGCTCCAGACGGGCCCTCTCCAATGGGGGCATTGCAGCCACTTGCTGCATGCTGTACCCTCGTGGAGGAGTCTCCGGCGGAATGCCAACCTTCAGCGACAGTGCCCTTTTTTCTTTGGTCACGAGCTCTGCTTCCTGAAGTTGCTTGGCATACTTCTTATCTGCTTCTTCTTGAGCTGATACCCTCTCAGCTGCTGTCAATCTTGGTGTTTCCTCTCTCTCGTACTAGTTGCTAGGACCGGGGACACCTGGTTGCGGCTGTCTTTGCTCCATTGTTGTATCTGAAACTTTCTACTTTCCTTTTGCCTTGACCATTGCAGCTTGCTTTTCTTCAGCACCACGTTTTCCATTGTCTTTGTCCATCCCTGCAGAACACGTTGCAAATCAGTGATTACCTCCAAGTCAGACAACCGTTCTTAAACGTGCACATATGAGCAACAAACATGCGCTACGGCTTTCACCAGGCGAGGCCCATTTTGATCAACCTGCAAGCTTGTGAACGTCAACCGTACTGATTCGGAGCCGTCATTGCTTCTAAGCATTTGTTTTTTTATCTTTTGTTTTTTCATGACCAACCAAGGCGGGGGGGGGGAGGGGGCTTCCTCAGCGAGAAAAGCAACCCAGTTGATACTGTAACTTGGTTGTTTGAAAACCATACGGTAATGTTTGAACTCTTGCATACAACCTTTGCAGCAAGGTATTACTACATACATTTCCCTTCATTTCCATCCCTTGAAACTAAATGCACCATCGATTGCTCTTTCATATGTACATTCTATCGTAAACATTGAATTACGTTTACATTTCAATGACAACACACTCCATTATTACATTATTTCCCCCCCACGTCATCCATGAGTCTTTTGTTCATGTTAAGTTTGAATAGTGAATGTTATCACATCACGAAGGATGCAACGAAAGGAAAGAAAGGAGAAGACATGTCATTGTGAATGTGCATAAAGTCACGTCATGAACAATGTAGGAGAGCGAGGTTCACTTAATGAGCAATGAGGGAGCTCAAGGTTTCCATCGTAAGCAAAGTAGGAACACAAAGTTTAACTAAATGAGAAGTTTAGGAGTACAAGGTCCACGTCATGTTACGTTTGAGGACGTTGTAGGAGCACTGCACATAAATGTCAATGGTATCAAGTTATGGTTGAAGTACAGGACCTGGCCTTGGATCAGGTCCATGGAGGCGCAACACAACATTTGAATAGTGAACATTGTCATGTCGTGAAGGATGCAGGGGGGGAAGGTTTTCAAGGACAAGACGTAGCGTCATGATTGTGCACCTATTCACTTCATGACGTGACGACGTTCACATCATGAAAGTTGTAGGAGCAGAAGGTTCACATGATGAACAAAGTAGGAACACGAGCTTAAACCAATGAACAATGTAGGAGTAATAAATCTCAATGCTTTCAAGTACTTGTCAAAGGCCCTACACCTGGCCCTGGATGGGGCCCATAGCAGCACAACATAACATTTGAATAGTGGTCATCGTCACGTCACGAAGGATGCAGCGGCACTTGGTTGGCAAGGACAAGACATTTTGGCGTAAATGTGCACGTGGAAGTAACGTCATGAACGATGTAGAAGCCCGAGGTCCACATCAACGATGAGCCTAAGGTTCAAATCATGAACTAGGTATGAACACTACGTGCACCAATGAACGATGATGGATTGCAGGGTCCACGTTAAGAACGATGTGGGCTTCGTACATGTATTTGTCAATGCTATGGATTTCTGGTCAAAGTACATCCACCTGGCTCTGGATGGGGTCCATAGCAAAATGATGTGACAGACGCAGTGGTACAAGGTTCTGTTAGGTTTTTCAAGGACAAGACAGCATTGTCATGAATGTGCGCATAGTTAAGTCAAGAACAATGTAGGAGCACAAATTTCACATCATAGACAATGTAGGAGCTTAACATCTATTCCATGAACTAATGGGAACACAAATTGTGACTAAAAAACATTAGAGGAGTACAAGGTCTACGTCAAGAATGTCGTATGAGTATTGCACATACATATGAACGTTACGTCAGTTATGGAGAAGAAGAATTCTGATGGATTAACACTTGAAACTCCGAAGCTTCTAAGACCATATGCAAACTGTTATCAATGCATGATGTCCAATCATCCCTCAGTTAAGGACGACAATATACACCTGTACTAGTCTGCCTCCCACCCCTTTTAAGAGGTTGTCACCTCCAGGGCCTGTCCTACTTCTCCAAGACCCTTCTCTGACCCTGGGACAGAACATGAAGGCTCTTCGGCAATACTTCACTCTGGCCTTCCTTCGCAGGTTCTACAATCTTCTTCTTCTTCCTCCCTGCAAAACAGTTGGAAAACTTCTTCAGGAAATCAATTCTGAGAACAAAAAAAGTCATTTACGGAGTGATCCATAACCACATTTCCTTACAGTATGTCGCTTTGGGTTGGTTTCCAGGACCATCATTGTTATCCTCCATCCTTCCAGCTGCAGCCCCCTTTTGAGTGTGCAGTTTCTTGAGTGGAGTCGGTTGACACCTGCAGAGACGGTCTTATAATTGTCAATATTCATTTCGGAATATTTTGAAGGCTAGTGCAGTCTGTTGTGCACTAAAATTTTGTTTTTTTTCAGGATTTCAACTGTTTTGATCCATGCTTCTAAGTCCACATCATCTGCATGAGTTTTCACACGAGATGTCAGAGTTTCCCCATATGTCCATGCAATACTCACGGTGAAAAATAAAGTATTACGACTTACGTTTCGTTGCGAGCTTCTTTCCATGTCCAACAAAGCGATTCATATTCCTGACCGTGGTGGTACCAATTGTCAAACTCTTGCTCAAATTGCTCCGTGTACATTTGTAGATCTTGAGCCATTGACAGGATCACAACAGTAGGTTCTGGCTCGTGGTTCCCTCCTCCTTCCAAGTTTGTCACTGAGTATCACCAGGCAGAATGCCAGCTGTACCCATTCTAGCCCCCTCCGCAGGAGTCGTATGTAAAGCACTGGCTGTCTCAGGATCTCCTTCCGTGCCGACACCCGTCTGACCTTGTCCACAGTCAAAACTCCACAACGTGTAGTCCGAGTACACGTTGAAAGGCAATGGTGCCAGATCAAATCGACTCACAAGTTGATTGAGAACCTGCCAGACAAATGTTTGTCAGATCTTACTCCATTCATTCGATAACTGTTTGTGAAACATGCTGTAACTCACGGAGTTTGTATAAAAAAAGATGGGACCTTCCAAAGAGCCTCTAGTGCCAACGTTCAGACCACCGTGACGAGTGACCTGAAAAAACGTATAACATAACAATGAAGTTAAAATGGATAAGCATATCTGAGACAAAAACAGGAATGAACAAGGATGAGGTCATGCATTGCTCGCCTCTCTTGGATGTTCTTCTGACGGCGCTCCACTTCCGAAAACCCTCAAACACGCCAATCCTGTGACAACTCCACCCACAGCAGTCGGTGACACGGCAAGGCCGGTGACGGCCAAGGCTGTTCCGGTAGGGACATCAGCAGTAGGGACAGACACAGCAGGGGCTTTAGTAGGGGCGCTCGCATGGGTTTCAGCAGGGGTTTCTGTACCTGGTTCGGGTTTAGCAGGGTTTTCAGCAGGGGCTTCAGCAGGGGCTTCAGCAGGGGCTTCAGCAAGGGCTTCAGCAGGGGCTTTAGCAGGGGCTTCAGCAGAGGCTTCAGCAGGGGCTTCAACAGGGGCTTCAGCAGGGGCTTCAGCAGGGGCTTTAGCTGGGGCTTAAGCAGGGGCTTCAGCAGGGGCTTCAGCAGCTGGCTGAGTACCCGGTTCGGCAACGGAGACAGCAGGGATTGCAGTAGGTGCAGCGCCAGATCCAACGGGAACAGCAGGGTTTGCAAGAGGTGGAGCACCAGAAGCTGCAACTTCAGCGGGTTCAGGAGGTGCTGCGGTGCGGGTGTAGGAGGTGCAGCGGGTGCGGGTGTAGGAGGTGCAGCAGGTGCGGGTGCAGGAGGTGTAGCGGGTGCGGGTGCAGGAAGTGCTGCGGGTGCGGGTGCAGAAGGTGCTGCGTGTGCTGGTGCAGGAGGTGCACCGGATGCGGGTGCAGAAGGTGCTGCGGGTGCGGGTGCAGGAGGTGCTGCGGGTGCGGGTGCGGGTGCGGGTGCAGGAGGTGCAGCGGGTACGGGTGCAGGAGGTGCTGCACCAGGAGCAGCTGGTCCAGGAGGTGGTGCAATATCTGCGTCCTGCAAAACGAAACATTTTCATGGTTTAGGGTTTCTACTCGTGCATTTTCTATGCTCACATCCGACGGTGTCGATTCATTCTTACCTCTTCTTTTGAGTCCTTGTTAACATTTTCTCCAGGCCCCAATTACTTCTGCAGAATACGTATGCATTCAGCTGTAAGTTCTTTGTTCTCAAAGCAAAATTACGGACAACAACTCAGGCTCTAGAATTATCGTCCACTTTCTGCACTTGTAGACAAGCTGACCGGCGCGGTAAGACTTGTACAGCGGACAAGGTGTCTTAACCTCTTTTCAAACTGGAACGCAGTACTGACAAGGAAATCATAGAGCGCAGGTTGGAGTTCCCTGTGGGGATTCAACATCACCCATGGTTCCTGGAAGAACCTTTCAAGGTCAAGGGTCAGCGCAACGGGAAAAGCACGGCCAGAATGAGATGCTTTCAGAATCTTCTGGGCTTGGCGACACTGTTCAAGGAACCACCAAGTTGCAAGACTGCATTTCGTCAATGGCTGCAGCCTCCTGACACACCATGAAGTTGGACTGACATTCAAAAATTTGACCAGTGCAGCGGTGCTCTTCCACCGAGTGTGGCCGATGCCGAAGTGGAAACCGTCCCACTGCAACTTTCGGATTCCAGCAGACACTCCAAATTTCACAACATCTGCACGTTCAACACACAAGACAGACGGAGTATTCAGCGCCCTTCCTAATTCACAAGTTCACCGAACAAACCCCATGCTCACCGGCAACAAACTCACTAATACTTTTGTCGACAAAAGGTGGTACAACTTCCGGCTCTCGCGGCTGGTGTCGCCTGCGGCTTGAACTTCCTACGGTTCCTTGTTCAAGACAACTGCCTGCGCAGGATGAGCAATGGTTTGAAATGTTATGGTTGCAAGAAGGCGGAATCCAGTTGGGATCTTGGCCTTGTTCCAGGATTCCTGTTGGGCTGTCCAAGATCACTAGAGGTGGCGGTGGTGGTGGCTGCTCAGGTGCTACGGGTGTGAGTGGCCAGTCAGGATGTTATCTGCAGCGTGGTGGAGAGTTGTCAGGTAGGATGATAACAGTCATGGCTGGGGAAGCGGATTGAGTACGTGTGTTCCACCGTCTTTGTGTGTGGTCAACTGTGACTTCGGACAACTCTGAATTGTTCTCTGACTCTGACTGGTCGTCTAAGTCGTACCTAAAAAAACGTGGCCGCCTATTCATGGCACCAACCTACGTCATGCAACAGCACAAAAAGACGTTTAGAATCTCATTGCGACGTAGAGAAACATAACTTACCAGCCAAAGAGGCCATCATGCTTCAAGTACTATCGCGCTCCAAGATTGGGACAAAAAGGAGAGGAATGTTGTGGGTCAAAAATGGCGGCAGGCTATACGTTATACACTTACGTCCGCGTCAATGCAGAGGACCAAGTGCTCTTGATTCCTATGATAACCTCAAGAATGGCTCCGTTTGAATTAGTTTTTTCACCTTTCCCAACTACGTCAATGATCTGTTGTTTTTGTGTGCATGACACATGCACAAGACAGTTGCAAGTGTCGAGTTTGGGAGCTGTAAAAAACAGTTGCTGATACTGTTAGCCTGTATTCAGGAATTTCATATTGTGTTTTGGCTCTAAAACCCATTTGATATCTGTGCTTTTGGAGGAAATTCAACATTTTGACGTCCGCGGTTGCTGACAAAGTGGCCGAGTAGGCATCGGTGTCTGTGATGGGACGTCTCAAGTCAACGTCACACGATTCGACTTAGAATGCGATGACGATGTCATGTGAGGTGCCAGTCACACGGCATAGTCTTGTGACGTTCCCAAACAATATTGAGAATGTTATGCATATATGCCGACTTTCATTGTCCACTTAAGTCGTGCTACGATGTCAAAATGTTCTATGAATGTACCATGCACATGGGAGTTGCATGTTAGAAGTTATGGGGATGAGAGAAAACTGATGGTGAGCCCCATGTATGTCTTCCTTATGTGGAGGGCACATCCTATGCTGACATCTGTGGTCGCTATTGAAGTGGCCAGGTGTCCCTGATGGGAATTCTCGTGTCAACGTCAAACGATGTGACATACAATTCTATGACAACCTGACAGCTGGCTGTGGTTGCACGTCATAGTGTTATGACGTTCTCATTCAATATCAAGATTGTTATGCATGTGTGCCACCATTCGTCGTTTAGAACATTTTGAGGTTGTACTGTGTTCTCAGAATGCTGTGACATTGTAGTGGAATGCATGTCACATGCACGAGCCTTAATGCAATTGTCATTTTTGGAAGTAAAATTATGGAACACACAAGGAGTTATGAAGGAATTTCATCCTTGTTTTTGGGTCGCAAACCACTTGTTCTCTGTGGTCTGGAGTAAGCATCTATGCTGAAACTGCGAAGTGATGAAGATGTGTAGAATCTGTTGGATATGGGGTGCTAAAAAAAAAGTGGCCAAAGTGGGTTGCTCGATAAAAATAACCAGGTCACAAAAGTGAATAGAGGATGTTTTGATGGTTGTGTAGCACTTTACGGAACTCGATTCAGAGTCCGTTTGAGGGAGATATGGATTTTCAAGGTTTGGTGGCGATGGGTCCGGTTCAAGTTATGGCTCCTGCACTACCAGCACCAATGACGGCCACAATTATTGGCCAAGGAGGTTTGGAGCGGCCTTCAGGGTAGAAAGGCGGCAGGAGGACCTTCAGGGAGCTTCAAGGAAGATCCCCACCAAGATTATTGGTTGTGCACATGGCAGGGATGGTAATTCTCTTGTGTGAGAGTGTGACTTCCGCTCATCCCGCAAGGCTAGGAGTGTGCTAGGAGGTGAACTTTGACAGAGTGGTTCTTCCAGCTCCATGTGCCAAATGAGGCGTACTTAGGCTTGTTAGAAATCTGTGCTAATTTAATTTCTCACTCAAGAGTCGATTCATACATTCGCATTCTCTGCAGACCTACATTTGCTTCCGTATTTTATGTCTGTGCAACCTGCAACTCCCTCTCACAAACAGTTGGTCCTGCCTAGGCAGCTCTCAGTGAGCCTGATCACCTCCCTGAGGGCTGCCAAGTTTCCATCAGTGGTATCAGAGCTAGAACAAGGCTTTGTCTCATCCTTGAGGCATTCCTTGCACCCTGTTGTGTGAGAGAGCCGTTTGTGGGCTGAACGTTGCACTACCATGGCGACATCCGCTTCCGTGGTGGCCGGCGTCAACATCGCCAAGTTCGAAGGCAAGAACTTCTTTAACTGGAGCAAAAACATGAAGATGGTGCTGATGGAGAAGGGTCTCTGGAGCCAGGTGGATGAGAAGGAGAAGGAACCAGAAGAAAGCTCCCTATCCCCTGTCGAGGCCCGTACCTACCGCGAGAAGCGTGACCGCGCCCTCGCAACCATCTACCTCCATCTCGCCGAACGGCAGCAACTCCTTGTCCGTGGCATCCTCACGCCAAAGGAGGTTTGGAAAAAGCTTGAGTCTACTTATTCTTCCAAGTCAATCCTCATGAACATGCAGTTGTGTCGTCGCTTTCACACTATGAAGATGGATGAATCCGGATCCATGATTGACTACATCAACATGGTGAAGTCTCTCTGTGACCAGCTTGCTGCGATTGAGGACCCTGTGAAGGAACGTGTGCTCATGCTAACCATCCTCTCTGGTCTTCCTAGCAGCTATACTCCTCTCATTGTTGCCCTAGACCAGCGTGGCAACAAGATCTCCCTCCATGATGTGGAGGAAAGCCTGCTGTTTGAGGAGGAGCGACGCAAGGGAGATGAGGGCGGAAGTGGATTGGACGTCGCTCTCATCACCAACTGTGGTCACGGGGGTGGTGCTGCACCAACCAGGGGCAATGGCGGAGGAGGAAAGAAGAAGGGGAACTTCCACTGCTGCAAGAAGCCGGGCCATTGGGCACGCGAATGCCGGAAGAAGAAGGCGGACCTTGCTGCTGGAGTGGTAGCGGGAAAACAGTCCGACGCTTCCGCGAACACCGCAGATTGGGAGAGTGGATTCGTGACTACCATCCGGGTCCTGCACGTCTCCGACAACACTGCCCTGTTCTGGATCATCGACTCGGGAGCCACTTAGCACATGACGTGTCGCCGGGAGTGGTTCGTCGTCTACACCGTCATCGAGCCTCGTCGGGTGTACATGGGGGACAACCATGTGCAAATGGCGGTTGGGGAGGTGAGATTGTGTTTTGTGCTTCCGTTGAGGGTAAGCACGTGGAACGTCGTGTGAAGGGGGTGCTCCATGTTCCGGGGCTGGCAGCTAACCTCCTCTCTGTCTCATCTCTCATCTCGGAAGGCATGCAGGTTTGCTTTGAGAATGGTGGCTGCACCATCTCTGCCCGTGCAGGCCGTGTGCTTGCAAAAGCAAACAAGGAGGATGGTCTTTACCGCCTCTACGTGGCGTCGGAGAAGGGAGCCGACTCAGCGTTGGCAGCAAGAGAAGGAAAACACGACATCGGCCTGTGGCACCGCCGGCTGGGTCACCTCGGCTTTGGCGCCATCATCTCCATGCAGCAGATGGTCCGCGGCCTGGAGCTCAAGGGGATGAAGCAGCCAGGTGCATCGGCTTGTGAGAGCTGCATTGAAGGAAAGCAAGCCCGCGCTCCTTTCACGGTGGAAGGGAAGGGGGCGGCTGAGCTTCTCTCACTCGTTCACTCTGATTTGTGCGGTCCCATGCCATCACAGTCCTTGTCCGGCAAGTTGTACTTTGTCACGTTCATTGATGACAAGTCGAGGAAGACGTGGGTGTCCTTGTTGGCTGGAAAGGATGAGTGCTTTGATGCTTTCAAGGTGTGGATTGCTGCTGCACAGAATGAGAGTGGCAGGCGGGTGAAGGTGCTTCGCACCGATGGTGGAGGAGAGTACCTCTCCAACGACTTCCGAACTTACCTCAAGCGTCGCGGGATCAAGCACGAGGTCACCCCACCTGGAACACCACAGCTCAACGGCGTGGCTGAACGTGCAAACCGCACACTCATGGAGCGTGTTCGCAGCATGCTCCAAGACGCGGAGCTCCCACCAACCTTCTGGGCAGAAGTGGTCAACACTGCCGTGTACCTGAAAAACCGGAGTCCCACGCGCGCCGTGCCGCTGATGACACCGGAGGAGGCGTGGACGGGACGCAAGCCAACAGTGAAGCACCTGGAAGTCTTCTGGTGTGGCGCATTCGTGCACGTGCCTACCGGCAGCCATAACAAGCTGGACGCAAAGTCAGTGAAGGCCGCCTTCCTCGGCTACGACACCATGGGATACCGCCTCTACAATCTTGCTGCTCGCAAGATCATCCGCAGCCGTGACGTCGTCTTTCAAGAGGACTTGAAGGGCTGGACTTGGAGCCCTATGTCGGCAGTTCCGCTTGCTCCCGCACTTGTACCAGAAGTGGGAGAAGTACCGATAGGAGAAGAGGGCGGTGCGGAAGATGGCGGTGACAGCGGCAACGACAAGGAGGTGGAGGGAGCTGAGAAGGAGAAGGAACTGGCAGCAGAATCTGATGAGGAGGAGCAGCAAAGCAACGCAGAGTAGCTGCCACAACGGTAGGCACGCCTCAACAAAGGTGCAAAGGACAGTGGGGAGCCGCTGAGGCAGTCCGAGCGCCTCGCAAACAAACAGAGGCCGCTGGAGGAGCTCGTGAACTTATGCACCGTTCCACCACCAACAGAGTCGTCCGATCTCGAGCTTCTCTTCCTCACAGTCACCGATGACCCAGCCACATTTGCTGAAGCCATGCACAGCGCTGAGGCGGCAGATTGGCGTGGCGCAGCAGATGAGGAGTATGATGCGCTCATGAAGAACGGCACCTGGACTCTCGAGGAGGCTCCAGGCGGCAGCCGGGTGATCGGATGCCGGTGGATCTTCAGGCGCAAGCGTGGTGCGGATGGTAAGATTCTCAGGTACAAAGCACGGCCGGTTGCAAAGGGGTATGCGCAGACGGAGGGTGTGGATTACAATGAGACATTTGCACCTGTCGCTAAGTTCCCATCCATCCGAGCAATCCTCGCTCTTGCTGCTGCTATGCACTAGGAGGTGCACCAAATGGATGTGACGTGTGCATTTCTGAATGGTGACCTTGAGGAGGATGTGTACATGGAGCAGCCGGAGGGGTATGTCGTGGAAGGGAAGGAAGGTTTGGTGTGCAAGCTTGTGAAGGCCCTCTACGGCCTNCAACAGCCCCATCCTCATCGGCTACAGTGACGCAGATTGGGGAGGTGACCTGGACACTAGGAGGTTGACCAGTGGAATCGTGTTTGTACTCGGGGGAGGTGCAATCAGTTGGAGGAGCAAGAAACAAGAGTGCGTTGCCCTCTCCTCCACCGAAGCTGAGTACATCACCTTGAGTGAAGCAGCAAAGGAAGCCGTGTGGCTGCGTGAGCTCCTGGCAAGCCTTGGACAGCAGCCAACCACAGCAACTAAAATCTACTCTGACAACATGAGCGCCATTGCTCTGACCAAGAACGCAGAGTTTCACGCCCGCACCAAGCACATTGACTTGCGACATCACTTCATCCACGAACTCGTGGCAAAGAGGGTGGTGCAGATCAAGTTCTGCCCTTCAAGCATGATGCTGGCAGACTTCCTCACCAAGCCGCTGGCAGCACACCGCTTTCAGCAGCTTAGGGGACAGTGTGGACTTGTTTGATTTTTATTGTCGCAAAGTGGGAGAATGTTGGATATGGGGTGCCAAAAAAAAAGTGACCAAAGTGGGTTGCTCGATAAAAATCACCAGGTCACAAAAGTGATTAGAGGATGTTTTGCTGGTTGTGTAGAACTTTACGGAACTCGATTCGGAGTCCGTTTGAGGGAGATATGGATTTTCAAGGTTTGGTGGCGATGGGTCCGGTTCAAGTTATGGCTCCTGCACTACCAGCACCAATGACAGCCACAATTATTGGCCAAGGAGGTTTGGAGCGGCCTTCAGGGTAGAAAGGAGGCAGGAGGACCTTCAGGGAGATTCAAGGAAGGTCCCCACCAAGATTATTGGTTGTGCACATGGCAGGGATGGTAATTCTCTTGTGTGAGAGTGTGACTGCCGCTCATCCCGCAAGGCTAGGAGTGTGCTAGGAGGTGAACTTTGACAGAGTGGTTCTTCCAGCTCCATGTGCCAAATGAGGCGTACTTAGGCTTGTTAGAAATCTGTGCTAATTTAATTTCTCACTCAAGAGTCGATTCATACATTCGCATTCTCTGCAGACCTACATTTGCTTCCGTATTTTATGTCTGTGCAACCTGCAACTCCCTCTCACAAACAGTTGGTCCTGCCTAGGC